>OMLM01008305.1:191861-209287 GCA_900302695.1 Helostoma temminkii
CTCTGAATATAGTATTATATAGTAGGACCCCAGGAATCTTGAATTTAGTTTCTACGCTGTGACCAGTGACATTTCACTGCTGCTATCTTGTCTGGGTTTGTGCCTTTGCCCTCAGGTGAAATCTGGTGACTCAGGAAATGCACACTGGACTGGAGGAAATGGAATTTCTCCACCTTGACCTTTAACCCTGTTTCCCTGCAACACTGTCTGTAGCTGCACCAAGTATTCCTCAAAGGTTGGTAAATTGACTAATATATCCTCCAAGTACACAAACATTATCTGGAAAACCAAGTCATTCATGGTTGCCTTGATGAGTCTGAATACCAAGTGGTTTTCTAGTGTACTCAAGTAATTTAAAAGGGGTCATGAAGGCTGTCTTATGCATGTCCTTCTCATGTACCCCCACTTGGTTGTAGCTATTTGCAAGGTCAGTGGTTGAGAAAAACTGCAGAGCACTCATCAGTGCGGGGGCTGAGGAAAAGCATCATGAGTTCACAACTTTAAGCTGTTGTCTGCCTTTCTCGCAAGTACAATGCTCTCTAACCTCTGTTTACCGTTTTGGTGTTATTCATTGGTAAGGCTGCGTGACGGAGACATCATCAACTAAATTTACTTCATGCTCGACCCCATCAGTGTAACCAAAGTGAAAGCAAAACATATCTGTACTGGGCTAAGAGTGTTGCTTGCTTTTTGGTGTGGTAAGCCATCAGTGGACAGGAAGGGGGCAAAAACAGACTGCAGTCCTTAATTTAATAGTTAAATACTTGTGCACCTCCACCGCACTGTATTTTTACCAGCTATTCTGACCTGCAATGTCTTTTTAACAGAGTCACGTTTGTAAACCTCTTTCAGATGCCTGTTCAGATTGCTGCCTTGATGTCCTCTGCTCCTACTCAGTCTCCTCGACTCCAGATTTTTGCTTGCCTTGTACCTCACTTGTAAGTTGCTTTGGATAAAAGTGTGACTAATGACTAAATATAAATGTAAATGTACTCTGAAGATGTTCCTCAACGTGGTTGTTGTCTGTTCTGTTCTGCAGCTACACCTCCAGGAAAGCCTTGCCCTTGTGCATCCTCTCCAACATGAGGCACAGCAGGTCCCAGTCACCACAGTTACTTTGTTCACTCTAGCGCTCTATTATAGTTTACCTAACTTAAAGTTGTCAAAAAAGAAACCTTTTGAACCACCAATTTGCATAACCCCATTCATGTTTAAAAATAATTGTGTAGCAAGGTGGCAAGCAGCCAGGCCATGACACAAAATGTCTTTTGGGGTTTAATTCTGAATGTATAATTAAATTGGGATTTAACACACACAAAAATCAAAAGAAAAACCAAATAACCAAGGAACAAACAAATAAGCACCACATTCACAGGTCCTGTACACAATACATGATCTGAATAATTCAAATGTGACAAATTTGCAAAAAAGTTAAAAATCTGGAAGGGGGTAAATACTTCTTCACAGCACTGTATGAAGCACTAAGTCCTGCATATCTGAAAGACCTCATAGTACCATATCATCCTAGCTCTTTGTTCTCAAAATGTAGGTCTACTTGTGGTCCCTAGAGCTTCCAAATGGAGAATGGGAGGCCTCTTCCTCTCTGACTGTCTATTTCGGAAGGTATCTCGGGCCGTGGAGCTACATGTTACCGGTGTACAGTCGCTGGCCCAAACTACCTGCTCGGTGCTTTGTTTGCTGCTTCTTGTTGTATTGTGTCATGTTGTTCTTTTCTCTCTTTTTCCCCTCACCCCAACCAGTCCAGGCAGATGGATTCCCACATTAAATCCAGTACTGTTGGAGTTTTCCTCCGTTAAAGGAGATTTTCCTCTCCACTCTCACACGAGTTCTTCACTTCACAGCCAGAGCAAACTGACCTAATTAAACAAATTTCCAGTGAAAAGCGACTTATTTAGACATCTACAGGGTATTTTATCTTGGTTTCAGTTTTATTTGGTCTTTAAGAGGACTTCATTTAAAAACGAGGCACCATTGCGCTCCCTGTAATGATTCATGTAACATTGGATCCTGCTGGTTCAGAACACATAATCATCCACATCATGACAACAACTGGAGAACAGGCCTAAGGTGTGAGTACATGTAAACACTTCCCAGTTCGTGCTACAGAAAACTGTTAACCAGTGGTGATGATGAAAATTTTTTTCCCTGTTTATCTCCTCTTTTTTGACCTACATCTATGTATTCATATTAGTACTTGCGTCTCCTCTGCTGTACAGTATGTAATTTCTACATCTTATCTTTCAAATATCAAATCAGTCTAGTGACCCATAGTCTCTCCTTTCAGAAATTACCCCTTTCCCTTGAGCAAGTCCTGTCCCTTTTTACTTTCCACTTGAAATTCAGATGAGTGGAGTGTCAGGAATAGTTATTGTCTAAACCTGGCTAGCATCTCATTTAATTCCACAGGAGGGAAGAGAGGTGACCAGGGAATACGTTCCTCTGTCACCTTCATCCTGCCAGCTCTGACAGACCAATAACACTAAGAAGGAAAAAAACCCTCTGAGATGGTCTAGATCCTGTGTCTTGTGAGTCTGTTTTTGTGATTTTGTTTTTTAAATTCTTAACTATTTCTCTATAAGCTAACTGTTTTGCTAATGATTGTATTGATGATGATATTTTTTGTGATAGCACTAACAAGACCGTTTGTAATGTGATAGGATAACAAGGTTGTTACCTGCATAGGCCATGTGTGGCTCTTTATCCCCCTCCACTTTATTACATTTTTAATTAATAGTTTGACATAATGGCAAATATAGTTATTTGCCCTCTCGCCAAGAGTTATATGAGATAATTGATGCCAGTCTCAATTTGTAGTAAATTTTATATTTCAGCTTCAACGATTCAGCTTAGTACCGAGACTGGAATCTGCTAGCCAGGCTCTTTAACAAAATCCACCTACCAGCACCTTAGTTTAAAAATAACACGTTGATTCCTTGTCTCTATGGGGTTAGCTAACTGCTGGATGGTGCTATCAGACATATCAATCACTCCAGAGTGATAAAATAAGATAACCTTTAATTAAATTTAACAGAATAGTTTATATTAATCTGTTAATCACTTATTTGTATCATTGTTGAGAGTTAAGAGTTAAATGATAACATCGATTCCACTTTGATATTTATATGTCAGACATTAGGCAGCAGGGGATTAGCTTAGATTAAAGTAGAGATATAGGGTTTTTTTTTTCTGCAAACACACAACAGCTGTCACAACCTTTGCAGATTCTAGGATAATAAATGGTACTTCAAACCACAAACGTTTTTTTTGTGTGTGCGTGAGTGTGTGTAATGAACCGTGTGCAATACACACAATGAAAGAAAGTTGGAAGCTACTCAAAGTGTGATTCTCAGAACTGCTGGCACAATCTCATCAGCAGTATTGTTGAAACACTGATGATAAAAAAATTACTATGTGCCTGTTGTGTTTTTATGATTTTTTGTTTTTTGTTTTCCCTGCAGCAATTGTATGAACAACTCATCCACATGGGCCAGCAGAGCCTCCTCCGCCCACTCATACACAATTGCATCTACACACCTACTGGTTCTCCTTTTGCCACAGGCATGAAGACACAGTAATTAGCATGCACCAGTTGATTTACTCAGAAACTGCAGAAAAGCCTAAATGGAAAACGCAGGTTCAGAAAGCCAAAGCTGTGTATCTTGCCCAGGCACACTTCAGAGATGCACAAGAGTAAGAATAATTAGGAGCCCGGCTTTTTCCTGGATGTGTAATGACTTCTGAGGGAATTTCAGCTAAACAGCCAATTACTGAATAATGGACATCAAAACTCACTTAGTCTCTGTTGAGGCTCTTTTGCCCTTTGTAGCCACAATCTCACTTTCTTGGTGACAAATGGAAGCAGACATAAAGAATAAACACATTAATTTTCCCTTGTCGGTGAATGTTGTGAATTTGCTGAATATGTAAATTCCATATCATACTATCCCTGCAATGTGAGTAAAATGCTATCTTTCAGGAATTAACCTAGACAGTCTTCTTTTTGACATTCCTATAAATGGTTTGTTTAGGATGTGTAATTCTTCAGTAAATGGAACTCAGCTTAAATTTCATAAATTGATTCAAAACACAGATTTTACACTGCATGTGATAAACACGTTTCATCATGCAATATTCAGAGAATATAGTAGTTTTCTCATGTTATTTTTTAAACTTTCTGTCAAAATGATAGGCCAGAGGATTTTGTACAGATTTTTTTAGTCTGCTATAAGGATTTCTGTTGGGCTTAGAGAGTACCGCTGTTGGATGGCAGGGTGCTGTTTAATAAACAGTAGGCTACAGTGCCTGAAGTCCTCGGTGAACATGTACCTTGGGAAATATATTCTGTTTTAATGATTGTCTTGTGGAATGTAAATTCATTGATTCCTTTTCTTGGAGTGTCTAGTTCTCCCTGGTATTTTCTGAATGGGTCTTTTCCTTCCTTTGTTTTTGTTTTTCTGTTACCCTCATTTCCACATTCTTGCACTTTATCCTACATCCATGACTAATTATCTTACCTCTGTGCACACTCCACCTCCAAATCCCCAGAGCCAAAAAAAACCCATCTCTGTTGTACTCTAGCCATCTAGCCACAAGCTCTGGATGATGAAATTACAATATGTCAGTCCACCCATAGAGTCAGATTCTACGTCTTCAGTCAACACTGTGATCAATATTCAAATCATGAAATTGCACTATAGCACTAAAAATACAAATAAAAATACAATTATTTTAATCAAAATTATCATTGTCACTGTGTGTATCAAACTTTACTTCATTTGCATAGTTACTACAATATATACTATGCTTGATTATGTCTTGTTACACTCATTAAGTGGCTACCATATCATCAATCCTTTCTTCCAGTGGATTGTTTATCCATGCAGTTCAGACATGTGTAAAACCTTTGCTTCACCAGGACAAAGCAGGCAATTAAATTGCCATTGATTCTCGTTGTCACTGATCTGTAAAGTACGCAGACAGACAGTGGCCATGGTACCTTGTTGATGCAGTGCATTAATAATATAAGGGGCTGATATACATACATACTCATACACACTGAACGTGTATATGCCTCACCAATATGTTGTAATAATTGTGAATTATATATGTAAACTTGAACAGTTCTCTCAGTGACCACTAGATGAACTCTTTCCTTTCACAAGACCTGTTCTGACACATCACACGTGGTCAGGTTGGTCATGGAGAGACAAGTAGCCAGGATATGTTTTATTTTATTTGTCTAAAAAGAGAATAACAGTCAAACAGTGACATGTTTAAATAAGCTCCTATGGATGAAAGTGTTCGGCTGTGATCTACCATTATTCAGGCTATGTGTGCTTTTAGTAGCTGAACAATTTGTGCTGTCGGTTAAGGTCAAATTACAGCTCTTTGTTGAAGGGTTGTACCTGCATAAAAGCCTCTGTAGCCTAAGGCTACCGCAAACACTTCACTTTCCTAAAATGCACCCTGCATTCTCAGAAACCAGCAATACAAACAAATGTTTTTGTGGAATTCTGGATCTAGTGAGCATCACTTCACTTTATGTGCATGCACAGTACCTAATGGCCTTTATTAGAGTAACAGCCATTTAAATTTGTTTTTAAAACCGTCTCTGACTGAGGATGAAATGAAGCAGTCCAGGACTACTCATATACAGTAATCAGTGTACATCAATAACAGTATTATAAAAAGAAAAGTTCGTCCTGATCCTCATTTCACCGATCTACAACTGTAGTATCAAACTTAAATTTAAAAAAATAAACAGATAAAGCCACATAAAAAAAAAAAAAAAACAACAACAACAACAACAAAAAAACATATCTCTTATGCCAGATGAGCTAAACGTCTGGCAACAGTTATCAAAAACATTTTCCCAAATACACAAAAAATGCAAACCCTATTGCTCATATTTGTGTATGGCAGTAGCTTGTGCAGTTACATATTAAGCAAATGTATCACGTTAATAAATTTTAAAACATCAATGATAGTATGTTTACTTATTATTCTTTATTCAGACCTAGGAGTCTAAATGGCTAATGGAAAATCCCTATCAGTACCTATCTAACTAGTGGAGACAGGAACCTTGTTTTTGTCACTGGAGTCACAGCAGTGTGTCATAACACACTGGCTATGAGGGTTTGTACCTGTCTGATATCTCCAAGCATGCAAGACCAACAGTTTTGTTGGGACAGTTACTGTTATTAACAAAGTAGATGTGACATGTAATCCATCAGAGGTAACCTTAAGGCAAAAGCAATACCAGAACAGCTTCAGACAGAATGCTCTCCGTGGTCAGATATATTGTGTCTTGTTTATAAAGCCCACTGATGTTTGATAGTAAACATGTTACATTTGAATTGATTAGCTAACCATGATATAATTTTGAAAAATATTTAACTATAGGACCGCAGACAATGTCTGTGCAGCCAAAGCAATTAATTTCTCTTACTTTTTTCCACTATGGCAATATGGAGCCTCCATGTGTGCAGAACCTTGTGTATAGAGCTTCTGTGTTATTTTCCTGCAGTAATAGATTTTCTGCTTGTTTACAACATAATGGATTTTCAGGAGTTAAATAAGCTCTAGCGAGTCTATGCACAGCAGTCCTTTGGTTTATCAGTGTGGCCAGAGTTGAAGCGCAGTCCGTGCCTGTTCAGCATACAGTACATGTGTACAGCAGTTACAACTGTAATGGTTATCAGTGACAAAATCTGAAAGCCTGAAGCAAACTTTTACAATGTTGAATCAACGGTTAAACTTTAATAAATCCAGCAATGTTTTTGTAAATCTTTAAATAACTATGTATTAAGTAAAAGGTATGATTGTTTTACATATCAGTATGACCCGGTCAGCTGTATTGCATGCATTACAGAATACTGTAATACAAAGTTATCGCAAAGCACTGTAGGATGCACCACGATGATCATCATTAACATCAAAACGCAAACAAATAAAAGAAACCACAGCCTCTATTCAGTATATTAATCACAGTGAGCCTTGGGTTACAGGTTACAACACCGCAACTATGCATTATTATCTTGTAGCAATTTGATGTGACATTATTTAGTTAAATCATCTATTATTATTAAGAACATGAGAGAGGCTGTTCTTATGCCTTATATGCCTGAGGTAACAACAGCTAAAGGAGAGTCTGTGTCTGAAGGTTAATGTTCACATTTGGAGACAGGAAACCAAGCTGTTCATGTTTGTTTTTCGGTCTTTATTTCGTTTGGTTTTCTGTTGAACAATGCTGTCTTCCAGTTTTAGACCTAGTTAATAAAAATAAATGAGTCTCTCTTTGCCATATAGAAAGAACTAGCACACACACTGCTAAATAGACATAATCCTCAATGTCATAACGTCTGTGTGATTCAGCTACCATCCAAAAAAGACGGATCTTACCAGCCAGGCTTTAGATTCTAAAATCAGACTTATACCTTGTTCCATCTAAAACAATACTGAGTAAAAATCCCTGAGAACAATAATAATGCCCCTTATTGCATTATACTTCATCTTTATCTTTATTACAATTACCAGATATTACTAGAGAGCCTCACTCTATCATCAGACTCTTGCTGTGTTAATCTCTCAGTGTTCTTCTTTATGGTTAACCTGTAGAATTTGCATATAACATGACCTTACACTGCTGATTTCTCATTACTTGCAATTATCACAGAAATCCTCTTTTCTACTGTTAGTCCAGGTTAGACATGTTATATGCTGCTGAAAATACTTTCTATTTGCATAGAAAATACAACAAAGGTTCACGAGTCTACAACAGTAACATAACAACAAAACCTAACAATAGTATGCTGATGGAGTAAAGGGGAGATTCTCAAAGAACAGCTACAACATGCAAATGTCTGGTCACATAACTGATGAAGTTAGTTGAAGGTGGTGATCAGCTGCTGTTCAGTATTATAGCACAGCGAGCTAGGGCTAAAAGTGTTTTAATGATGCAATCATGAGAGTTATTATCTGCGAATTCAGAAAACTTGGAACAGTGGTGAACCTTCCCAGGAGTGATCAGCCTACCTAAGAGCACAACAGCGACTTGTCCAGGTCCATAAAAGAATCCAGAACAACATCTAAAGAACTACAGACTTCACTCACCTCAGTTGAGGTCAGTGTTCATGGGCAAATATTCTGTGGACTGATTGTACAAAGTGTTGATCGTGTGCGTCCCGTTACATGTTGCGTAAAACTAACACAGCATTTCAAAAAAAAGAACATCATATAAACAGCCAAACATGGTGGCGGCTTTGCAAATACAGGACCTAGTTGACTTCCCATAATAAATGTCCCATGAATTCTGCACTCTACTAGAAAATCCTGACAGAGAATGTCTGGCCATCGCTTCATGACCTCAAGCTCAAGGGCACTTAGGTGTCAGCTTTTTTTCCATTAATAAATGAAAAATGAAAAAAATTTATTTTTGTATTTACCCGGATTATCTTTGTGTAATAATAAAATTATTTTTATGATCTGATGATTTATATTTGACAAATATGCAAAAAAGGAAAAAAAACTGGAATGTGGTAAGTACTTATTCAAAGCACTGTAATTGCCAATTTGCCAAGATGATTTATTTAAAGATGACACGGAAAACCTTAAAGTCAAAAGGGTGATGTTGACAGTGTAGTATAGTGTCAATGTTTGCTAAAATTGAGACTAATGTGACACCTTCACCAGGTTATATCACCCAGCCTCTTGCACATTGTACTGGTCTTATGAGCCTCTGTTTTAGTGCATGTGTGAGTCGAGTAGCATGGTTTTGCAATTATTGATGCTCTTCTTTGTGTTTTTCCCCAATTCATATTCATATTCATTTTCTCTTTTAAGTTTAGAGCAGTAAAGCTACGACTCCCTACAATTAATAAAATATTTTGAAAGATTGTTAAGTGATTTAGTTAGTTTCACTGAAAAACAACCCACTTCTAGCCCAGTCCTCCATATCCTATCGTGCGTATGTGTTTGTCTGTGTGCCATCAGTCAGTTGAGAGGGAAAAGGGAAAAGGAAAAAAAAAAGAGGATGATTACATTACAATAGGCTTCTGATTTCTTAGATATTTAATCAGCTTAGCAGATGCACAGTAAGGCATACAGTATTTCCAACCTTCTTCCTTCTTCTCCCTCCCTCACTGCAAAACCCTGTTCATATCACCATGTTTACTGTATGTTGACATAGAAAATATTTTAGGGTGAAATAGTAATGATTCATATATACACAGACTCTCATTGCGCTCTGTGTTTGTCTTTAAACTTCAGTTTTCCCCAAATCGTGTATATAAACCATGTTTAGGAAGGGGTGATCTCTCACTGTCTTATTCTCTGGACTATGAGACAGTGGGATTTTACTAAGAAGGAGCTGCTGCATTTTTGCTGCATTCTGCCCTTTTTTATGGAAACCACTGATTGGATTTAAGTAAAGTAGAACTTTCCTATAGGATCAAGATCTCTGGATATTGGAGATGGCACTTTGGCGAGTGTCTGAGTATTTAGGCACTGTGGAGATATAGTTGAGCAAAGTTATTTGGATTAATGGCACTCAATCTTACAATTACTAATTCAAGAATGGAAATTGTTTGACAGTAAGAGCACTTCATGGTTGTTAACCTGCCAAGGACAAGCAACAGAGTAAGAAACTGTATGAATTCTGACATTTTCCACTGACCTCTGAGGATCATCAAAAAAGGAAAGGTTGTTCATTGACTTTCAGGCTAAGGACGAGGTATTTCATGCCTTTCATCACCTATATGCGTGTGTCTGGAGTGTGCATGGATGTTTACACATAACAGCAAGCTGGTAATGGAGTGCTGGAGCACTGGGCATGACGATATGTCTCCAGGCTTGATGTTCTCTGTTACCGTTTACTAAACAGCCTAGATAGCACATAACTGTTTTAGTAAATACAGAAGGCGCGTGTGTTTTTGTCCTTGTGTGTGTTTTGGGTTAATCTGGTACCAGGACAGTTAGCCTTCCGTTCAGGTAGCAGTTATTCAAACTGAAGTAATAATAAGTATGTGTGCCCTCACTTGGAATCTTGAAGAGATTTACTGCCTTTTAGGCTTTATCCACTGGATAGCGAATGAAGCATGAAACCTTTTATATACAGCTATAATCAGGGCAGATCTTAGAAACACAAATCCCTCATGCATAACAGCTCTGGTGTAATCGTTCTGTGTCTGAGTTTATATTATAAACACACTCATATGCCCTCACTGCACAAATGCATACAAACACATACACACACGAATAAGTGTGTGTGTGTGTGTGTGTGTGTGTGTGTGTGTGTGTAGTGCATTTCGTTAGATCGACAGGTGTGTGGAAGACTGCCACGAGCCAGGCAGCAGGTGGAGATGAGGATTTATAGATTTTAATCGTATCACTCTGTTGTGCAATAATTCTACTGCCTGAGGCAAGGAAGGTCCATAGCTACACTAACATGTGATTGATGAATGCTGTGATGGATATATGCCTGACTCATTGAGAAATTTGTGTGTTCCATTATACATGTATATTATGTTTCACAGTACAGCATGACTTAATTTTGAATGCTCTCTAGGGCATCTCAGGATGATCTGAGGAGAGTACACTACTTGGAAAAGATATAAGCAGATGATAAGAAATTCCCAGAGGAAACACCATACAAAGGGAAGTTCCAAAATATCATAATGTGAATTATGTTACAAGTTTCAGTCAAATTCTTTGGTTTCAGAACTCAGAAACATAAATCCCTCAAGTTGGACAATTTCTTATCTGCAAAGCTCCATCTGGAACACCACATTCCCACCCTGACCGTGTCGCTCCCACCTATGGTGTGATAAACGGTTACAAATTTGCATCAATTTGAAACTGTCTGAAAAAGACAGCAGATTGACACTGCAAAGGCCTACCCCTACTCTGGAGGCCACATCTTTCACCTGTCAGGAAAAGACATAGGTTTTAAAAGAAAGAAGACAATAAACAACTGCACAAATCATTTGATGTGCCAATAAATTTAGGGATGGAAGTGTGGTATGTTTGAACACCAATAACCTGATATTTACTATACTTGTTTTTTCTGTCACCTTTCATCTTTGCTCAACTCAACCATTTTTTCCCTCTCTTTTTTTATGTTCCTGAGGCGCTCTGTAAGGATAATGCTATGCTATTTGCATATGGATTTGGCACAGTCACAATTCCCTGAATGAGCTCTGAGGTTTGTGGAAAAATATGGACATTTTATGTATGTAGTTAAATCAGATATGCTAGCAAATGTGACTTGACTGATAAAGCAGGACTTTATGCAACCTCATCACTTGTTTTGAAATCAGTTATGCAAATTTTGACAGGTTGACCTCATAACCCCAACCACTAATATATATTTTTTTCATTTGTACCAGGATATAAAATTACACTTGATCTGAGTCTGCTTTCTTTCTTTCTTTTTTTCTTCCTTTTTTTTCCTTTCTTTCTTTCTTTCTTTTTTTTCTTTCTTTCCTGTGTTTAGTGTAAATTGATGTCATGCTGCCTGTGTTGTAGGGGAAAATAAAGGCCTAAGGCTGACAGTGACCAGTGTGTGTTATTGTGTGTTATTTAAACAACATATCTGTAGAACTACTAAAGAATGTAATAATATTTTGTAAAATGTTGAATTTCCATTAATCACAGTTAGTAAGTTTTGAAGATCACTATTAAGTAATTTAATAACTATTAAGTAATGTACAGTGTGTCGGGAGAATCATAAACTTGTAGTAAACCCTAATGTGTTTGAAGTGTTAGACAATGAAATGGAATTTGTGGAACTGTGCTATTGTATATTAATGTTGTATCAAGTCTTAAAATGGACAGCAATATATTGGCAAATGTAATAGATACCTCACAATGAACTGTAGAGATTATTGTTACTGCGGTGCATCTACCATGTTGTACAAATGTACATAACTGCACTATACCTGCTTTAATAAATACATATTATGAATGCACATCAAATCTTACTTTAAATTTTCTTATTATATGCAACTTCTACTTTTAATATTATAAAATTTTCATTGACATGTACCTTTTTATGAATGGCAGTCATTATTTCATTAAAGAGGTATATCACAGTGAATTTCTTTCTTTGTGCATATGACAAAAAAGCATTTTTGAGACTTGTGGTAAAAATTAATCTAGCCATAACAAACATCAAAATGCTGTGTTGAGTAGTTGTATCTATTTAGCAGTTTTGTCACACTTCAGCATCTTTAGAGCTTTTTTTCAGTTGGCCCTTCTCCCCTAATAAAACTGCCTGTATCCAGTCAGCAGTATCTGTATATAGATGGTGTAACAGCTAAGGATTAGTAAAGGGACTACATGGGAATGTGGATTTCCACCGGTTAGGAGAATCAGTTAACTATCTGTCACACAGAGATCAGGTTTCACCAACATGCAGGTTCCACACTGCTGGTCATCGCTTTTCTGACAGGACTGTTTTCTGTCAGTAAGTACTTTTCCCTTTTGGGGGGGGGGGGCTGGAGGTTTAAAACTCATTAAATGAATCCTGAAAGATCATGAATTATTATTTATAAACTAAAATAAACAAATGGAGTAAGTGCATGTCAAATTCTAAAACTGTTTATTCATATCAAAAACACAACATATATAGAATATACCATACATTAAAAATTCCATTTTGTACATGTAGGAATACGAGATGCACCAACAAACAATGTAAATGAACGTATAACATTACACAGACATATTTACAAAGTAAATTACTACTTGCATATCAAACTCCAAGACCGTATGGTCATCTAATTAGCAGTAAAACCACTCTACTTTTACCCTTGGCTGATTCTATAAAGGCAGGGACCACACACACATACATATGCACACACACAATGTAGACAATGGTGTAATTTAACTACTCTTATAAATGTGCTGTCTGAGCATTACATTGGCGATACCATCAGGAGTCATAGATAGCAGTGTAAAATAGCCTGATGTCAGCAGATCAGATCTAGGATCTGTTAATAATGAGTCAGATCTGATAGAGACCAGCTTTGGTTCAAATAAAAGCTGACTGAGGAACTGATAGTCAAGCTGACAGCAGTTTCAGGGAGTGACACTCGTAGACAGCCACAGTTGAGTCAGCTCTTCCTATGGGAATCAAAGCCTTTTTACTCTGCTGTCACACGATATAGTGATCTCAACTGTCTCAGTCAGCGCAAACATTCTGTGTGTGTGTGTGTGTGTGTGTGTGTGTGTGTTGTTTTTCACAACAGAAGCTCTCAATAACAAACGTGACCACATAGGTACAATTTCCAGTTTCCTCATTAAACTTCTGTGCCCTCACGATGATAGATGATTCCCGTCGAGCTTAGTGTAGGGTAGAAATGCCCACTGGACCCGCTATATTGGCTGAGGACAGGGCTACTGTACCCTAAGGAAGAGTGGGTGGGTGAAGAGGAGAGAACAGGGGGAGGTGGCACTTGGGGTACCCACTCTGGGCCAGTTGAGTTGGGAGAGTAACTGCTAAAACTTCCTGGCTGCATGGGTCTATGAGGCCCTTCTAAAGGAAGGTTAATCTGCAGTGGTCTGCTTAACCCATCGCCTCCCACCCCACTGGTTCCTCCAGACGCCACTCCTGACATCTCAGACAAAAAGCTGCTCAGACATGGAGTTGGACCCGATGGTGACGGGGAGGGGATCCTGTCCGGTGTTGAGGAGATGTTAAGAGCACTGTTGGCAGAATGTTTGGGACTGCCCCTGTCACTGTCCCCTGACTCAGGACCGCCAGAACCCCCATCACCATTGGAGACAGAATCTGACTTCCTTTTTCTTTTGCGGCGGAAGTTTCCGTTGTCAAACATTTTCTCACAGTTTGGATCCAGGGTCCAGTAGTTGCCCTTTCCTGTGATGTGAGAGTAAATAGTTAATAATAATTAATAATAATTGAATTAATGAAAATTCTGCTTTAAAATGTTCAGCACATCAACAACACACAATAGTACATGAAAATACACAATAAAATCTTACTGTAATTGAAAACATTAAATTGCATATTCACTTGCTTAATAAAGAAAAGCATGTAGAACATGTTTATTACCTGGATCATCCTCATCTCTTGGTACTTTTTTGAAGCAGTCATTGAGTGACAGGTTGTGTCTGATGGAATTCTGCCAGCCTGCTTTACTCTTGTTGTAGAAAGGAAAGTTGTCAGCGACGTACTGGTAAATCTGACTCAGTGTCAGTCTCTTGTCTGGTGCTCCGTGGATAGCCATGGCGATGAGAGCTGAGTAGGAATATGGAGGCCTGACCAGTTTCATCAGGTCTTCTTGTGAGGGAAGAGAGAACCAGCTCAGCTCCCCCCCTGGACCACCAGCTCCAGGTGGACCGAGGTATGGTCTCTGCACGCCGTAGTGTTGAGGGACAAAGGGAGGGCCTGGGTTACCAGGTGGGCCAGTGGTGGCCAGATATGGCGGTGTGTTGATCCCGGAGCCATTGAACCAGAGGTAGGGGTTCGAAGAGGAGGTGGTATAGTCACTGAGTTCATACGAAGTTGGAGTGCTGCGTTGAGGACTCGGCAGAGAAGGAGGAGGGTAGTAACAGTCACTGTACATGCTGATCTCAGGGGGCTCCTGGCCGAGGCTGGGGAACTGTGGGCCACACCGAGGAGGAGACTGCCCCTGGGCCTCAAATGAAGACATCGTCAAATTTCTTCTCACCTGTTAGAATCGCTTTGGCTGTCCTTCCTTTTGAGTCCAAAAACTTTTGATGATGATTTTCTCAGCCTTTGAAAATCCTGTTCTTGTTCAGCCCTTTGCAGATATTTGACATATGAGCAGGTACAAATGTCTCAAAGCTTCCAACTTACAGGCTACTCTTCCCTACCCCTTTCTTGTCTGTTTGCCCTTGCTTTATGTCAAGATGTCACCTGTCATACCTGCTTTATCTGTTCCCCTGAGAAACGCCTCCAGTCTCTTTTGATTGGTTGTTTTCTCAGGTAAGCAACCTGTTCCTGCTTTCTCTCTCTTTTTTTTTCCTTCTGTCAGCTAGTTCAGTTCCTCCAGGGGTTTTGTTTACCCTCAATAAAATAATTTTCCATTGAAGCTGTTACTCCAACATAATCTGGTTCAGTCACTGTAATACTTTTTTTATGATAATGATTATAAATGATTAAAAAATTATGAATATATCTATATCGATAGATAGATAGATAGATAGATAGATAGATAGATAGCCTAATAACATTCATGTAGTTACTTTAGCCTATACAGTTTAATTTATGATATATAGTATTTTTTAACAATTCAAATAAAGTCTCTGTAAATGGGAACTTGAGTAACCTGTTCCCTCCATATATATGAACAATTATTAATCCAGAATCCCACAAGTTAGCCACAACAAGTTTGTTTGATTGTGTAATATAAACATAATGTAATGTTTGTAATATTGTATACTTGCCATGAACATGTTTCCTACGTCCACTGAAGATTTTTTCAAGGCTAGTTTAAAGATTTAGCGGGTTGTCTAAACATCACAGGAAGTTACATCTTTTTTTTTTTAATTAGGCACGCGCACCACATTGTTTTTCGAGTTAGCGCGAGATCTTTTCAGAAACTTTCGTCAGTTGCGGTAAGTGTTCCACAACTATTAAAATAAAGGTTTAATTTAGTATAACCTTGTGGATATAACTGGATTATTGACAAATACCCAACTAAATAAACGTGTATTATTAATTTTAAAGGAATCTACCATGCTAACGTTCCCCAAGAAACCAAACGGTAGCCGTTATCTCACGTTAGCGTTGTACTCAACTAAGCTAGCTACCGTTTTCTACAGTTAATGACCTGTATTTATCACCTTAGCTACTTTATTTAAAGCCAATACAAACAACAATTCGGTTTGTAATTTAACGTTAGATGGCCGACTCATCTTCGCACTATGAGTTTCTGGAGCGCAATAACAACGAAATGTTGGAGCTGAACAAGGATTTAGAGAGGATGATTGAAGACGCCGAAAATATGTCAGGTGTGCAACCTTTGTCTCATTTTATGGTAGTGTAAATACGGCTTTAAATATCTTTGGCGAGCTTAACTTTCCCCCTCTCTTTTCTTACCACCCGCAGTGCAGCTGACCTGGATGGCTTATGACATGGTGGCACTGCGGACCAGCCCGGCTCTGGCGGACTCTATGAGCAAACTGGCTGAGGTCTATCAAAGATGCAGAGCTGCTGTGTGTGGAGGCCGACAACAGGAGCCAGAAGAGGACAAATGTCCTGAATCATCAGTCAGAACACTGACTCAGATGTGATGTGCTTTTTTTCACAGCTTTGGGCTTTGAACACCGTGGAAGCAGTATTAAATTAAATTGTACTGTAAAACGTTTTTGCTGTAGGGAAGGTTTTTCTGCTCTCGGTTTGTCAGGGTGCATTAACCAGGCCGTTTCATTCAGTAATGTACAGAATGCAGTTTGATTGTTATCTGTGGATGGTCTGCAAATATTGATTGTTTGTAGGTACTAAAGTGTTCTGGTCTGTTAAGTTGTCAATTGAATAAATACATACATAAATCAGAATGTGTTGTGTTGTTTTTGTAGACATCAAGTTGTTTGGCACGTTTTAAAAATGTATTAATGTAGTTTTACAGTTTGTTTGCCACTTAGTGGGGATGTGTTGCCAGCATTCAGTGTCGTATTTCAAGTTTTGTGTATAATCTGTGTTTGTCTGTGTATAATCTATGATATATAGTCTGTTTGATATAGTCTATTTTGATGTTTAGTTTTTCAGATGGAAAAGAATATGGGACAAGCTACTTCAACTGCCTGCACTGATCTGGAAAACATACTGAAAGGGCTGGACTCCTTGTCTAACGACATGGGTCAAATGGCATGTAAGTATTGCAGTTTGTCTTTGTCCACTGCCTTTATGCCTCAAAAATGTGAGTAAATATCGTTTATAACAGTAGGATGATCTTGATCATTGATTTGCAAATATGCAAAGCACACAAAAGTATTTGTTATCTTAGATCTGAAGTGTGATAGCCAAAAGTGGATTTTTGTACACCGCTGCTGTTCAACTCAGTCGTGCTTGTTGACGATAGAGGTGCAACGTTACATGATTTTTAAAAAGATATTTGTTGGATTGTACGCTGCAGGTGAATATGGCTAACTGAAAGATTTTGCACGTACAGTCATCTGTGCGACCAACTTTTTTTTTTTTTTTTTGCTGGAGGGGACAGATGTGGGCAAAGTGTCAGTGAGCACATTGGCTTACTGTGTTGTATGACATGATGATAAATATCTGCTCACTATATGACTCAAAGCCTGAAAACAAACATCACAGCACAATAACTGAACTTTAACAATTTGTACTAATCTAGCACATGTTGTGTACAAATTGTTGTGTTTACCACTGTCAGTAGTTCTTTTTTTAAAATTTG
>OMLM01008306.1:6319-16571 GCA_900302695.1 Helostoma temminkii
TCATTAGACCTATCTTTTCATATAAATCCAGTTCTATATGATACATGTTTGAGCCCGTGTCGGAAATTTCCCTTTTATAAAACTGTTTCTGTTGTTTTCTTATTTGAGTTTTGCTGTGCAATTAAAATTCACTTTCTTTCAGGTTCTTCTAAATGAAAGTGAATTTGAGGACTTGATGAGTCGGAAGATGTATGAATCTGTAATACTGAATTCTCAAACTGACTGACCCGTCAGCTGCAGCCATAATATACAGTAGATCACACTTAAAGCATATGGAAGATTTCCATAGAAACAACGATTAAACACTTCATACTGACTAACTAGCACAAAATGTCATTGTGTTATAAACACAATGAAAACACACAAAAAGAAAAGTCTGTTTCTTCTTTATTGCTTCATGTTTTCGGATTATGTCTTTGCATTGTTTTCTTGTAAATAATAATGAAACATTGGTAGTATTCTGATATTTTTAAACACCTTTAGACTGCCCAGAAAGCATTTTCCATCCTTTTAGAGACTGTACACAATATGAGACAAATTCAGGGGAAAATGTTATCCAGGTTTAGACAGCCCTGTTATACAGTGTTAACCATTTTTTCTTGTTCTGCTCTATGTTTCTTGCTGTCTGTGATCACTGATTGGTGAGTTAAATACACACTAAAGCCCTTAGCCTTTAAATGATTCTGTGTGTCCACATGAATTTTTCACAATGAAGGTCTAAGAACCAGGCTGTCATTTTGATGAACTGGGTTTACATGTAGGTGATGGACAGTGTGCAGGATGCTTTAGTTTTTCTGCTCACCTGCCAGCGAGACTTTATGGTGTGCAGGAACTTTTCCAAACATCGCTTAGAAAAATAAGCAAACTGCAAACACTTCAGATGAGTCAATATTTGTCAAATCAAATAATCTGATTTCAGCAAAGGCTGTGCACAAAACCACTCCCCACTTATTGTATTTTGCCTCCATTTCATTCTGAGTAATGTATAGTGGCATCAAAAATTCAATCAATATGAAAAATATATAATATTCGTGCTATTCATGAGTGTTTGTCTTGTAGAGTGTAGCAAATCAGAAATGACTGTTAAAATTTTGCGTCATTTAATGTCCTATAGTAACGTGACCAAACTTTTAAAATCACATTTGCACTTTAACTAGATGCTTTTACAGAATCTTAGACGAGGGTTACCTAAAACTGAGAAAAAACATGAACCAGTCAAAATCACTGATTTAATCATGAAATCCTTCATCAGCAGTCCTGCAGGAATGCAACCAAGTTTTCCAGAGAAACTTTTCAGTGTTAATGTTAATTATGAAATGGAGGCTGTGATTCAAATCCATCAAGCTTATGTAACGCTGTGACTTCCTGGGGTCAGGATCCACCTACACTGCAGCTATCTGACAACACACAGCATTTAGACAACTACTTGAGGTGGAAACATAAATCTCTCCATATATGCACTGACAAGGGTGACTGGATGTTGTATCCATGGCTACCTCCTCACGTAATCTGTATTATTTTTATCACAAAGGCTTTTCTGTTTTCTCTCCCGAGCCTCCTGCTAACATGATAGTGGTATACACAGATTCAGTTCTATATGAACACCAAACATGTTCAGTAACGCTCAGAGGGTTTTATGAACGAACTGGAGTCTACGTGGCTGATAACAGTACAAGTCAGTGAAATCATTTTCCTTGTTATCAGATTTTTTTTTTGGACCCAAGTGACTCACAGAAGTGTGAACAAACCAAATTAGATTTTTTTGTTGTTGGTGTTGTTGTTTCTGTTTATTTTCAATTCAGGGCTGGGCCAGCCCGATGTCATCATTCAGTGTCTGCACTTCACAGTCCAGTAAAAATCAACACGGAGGACAGCACAGACAGGGATGAGGGTCAAGGGAGCTTTGAGAAAAAAGTTGGTCACTAATGGAGAAGCTTCTGTTCAAGCCAAACTGAAAGGGATGTCATGTAACTGAGCAGTTTGTGAGGAAATTCTGCAATCTGACTGTGGCGCAAATGAAGGTTTTGCTTTTATTGTAAGCACGTGGCTTGCATTTTAGGAAGTGTGTACAATGTCAGTAAAATTAATGGCGTCTTAAGACCTCAACAGTGTAGCGTCACATGCCAAGGAGTTGAACTAAAATGCAAAATATGGAAGAGTGTATGAACTAAAGCATAACAGCAGGGAAAATGTTGAGTGCTTCAATTTAATTCAATCAACGAGTGAGTCTTTTACAGAGATTGAGCCTAAATTGAGGGTTATCTAAATAGGCCAGGGTTGAGCAGAAAGTGAGGCTTGAGAGTGAGCTCGAGAAACAATGAGGACTGTGGACAAGAGCAATTAACTCTCAGCACCAAATAGTTAGCTGAAACCACATTGTCATCAGTTTAAACAAGGGAGGGTGAAGCGTGCTGCACACTAGAGGAAAGCAGATGAGGGTAGGAGCACTAAAGAAGCAAAGATAATCTGGAGATAAGTGAGGGCAAGAGGGGTTTAAATACTGTGGGGATGCATGTGCCAGCTGCAGGTGATGAAAGAGTGTGACTGAATGGCACAAGACAAGCAGACAGTGTCACTTACAAATATAAACATGAACAGAGGTAGAGCCAGAATAACTGCAGACCTTTGCCACATAAAATAGCTTCTGCTTGCACTGAACGTCGTCTGTGTTGGGGATGTGTCCATGGAACTCAAGAAGAAATTGTTACCTTCCCTTCCCTTGCATGTGCCACATATCATTGTAACCAATAACCAACAACAACAGCAACAAAAGTCAGAGGATCACCAGGACTCATATTCTGCAGGATGTTTGTGTAAAATGTCGATTTTATCCGCGTAATATTAAAGACATTAAACACATGTTCTTCCAGCTGTGAGGTGACAGCACAAAGGTTTTTATAAATTAGGTTACGTTTATTAAAATTACAAAGATCAGTGTAGATTATAGAAACATCAGTGATTACAACACTGCTCAGGTCTCCTGACCAATTAAACAAAATGAAGTCTAAACAACAGGTTTCACATAGCTCAGGTGTGTCAGTTGAAAACAAATATTTTAAGTTGATCTAAGTATTATTAGATTTAAAATAGTATTATTAGTATTAAAATATTATTAGAATAAAATATAAAAATACAAAATAAGACCCACATTGATCACAGCAGAACAAGAATGTCTCCTTTTCAAGAACCAACCACTGGTTTATTGTATCAGTTATATTTAAAACTTTCTCTTTTCAAAATAAGAGCACTTTAACGAGCATTTTTTGTTTATATCCATTGGTGAATCTTCTTTTTTTTTTTTAATAAAGCAGTCACGAACTATGAGCTATATCCAGCAGGATACTTATATTGTTCAAAATTGAAGACCTCAACACCTGCATGTATCTTCAAAATGATAAAAACAGTTCTGGCTCCAGTTCTGGTCAAACACTCTGTGACGTAGTAGCGACCCCAAATCTCCAGACTCATTTCACAGTCCTGAAGATCAGTGTTCTGACTGGGACCTTATTCTAATAACACTGGAACAAAGATCTCAGTATTAACACAGCTTCACAGAGCTCACTTTTCAATGATTTTAATATAAATATGACAGATTCTAGTGCACGCTGTTTATCACGTCCTCAACTGCTCCTAGAGCAGATGAAATCGAAATTCAGCCCTTAACGGCGAAAGGTGAAAGGGCACGAAAGAATCCATACAGGTCAATATTGCCTCAGATTGAACAGCGGTTCCTGTCACCTGCTCTGGGAGCCTCCCATCATCCTCAGCATTGTGACTCCTGCATCCAGCTGTTTTCTGATGGACACCCAGGCAGAGCAGTTCCCCCGCCCTGTGCAGTGCAATGAGGCTTCCCTCCTGGCCTGGAGCTCTGCTGACGTCAAGTCAAATCCTGTCATTACTTCTGCCCAAAGGGGAGGGCTGCTCACTGGTACCATTAACTTTTCATTAGCAGTTCCAGCTTTCAGCTCAGAGGAGATGGATTCACTCCAACAGCCCATCACGTATTCAGAGACATACAGTATATAATGTATGTACAGCAGCAGAACATACTATAAATACACTTCACTGCCTCTGCAGTTTCATTTATTATTTGAATGTCCTGGATGCCTGTTTGCAACAAAAATTAAATCTATTGTGCAGCTTCAAAGCCTGAAAAAAATTATTACGATAGGTAATTATAACATCCATGTATGCTGTCTCACCCAGATTTCAAAAGAGAGTTAATTAACACCATCGAGTCTATTAACCCGCTGGTGAAACGATGCTCAGACAGACAATAGTGCAACCAGCTAGTTAACCCAGTGGCTCGTGTTGGGTGGAGAAGTGCTGAAGAGCTACGTCTATTTCTGTGCTGTCGTTTATTGACTTTCCTCTGGACTCACTGTACATGTGACACGTTGAGCACTAGGCCTGTTTTTTGATCGCTCTAAAACATTGTGTCCTTCACGAAGGTTACTGGTGGACGGTTTAAGCTACTTTTTGCCTTCCTTGTTGAAATGTTTTGGAACAAGCGGTGAGATAGTTTTCCTTTTATTTGAGTCAGTTACCACGTGTCACTACAGCTCTGCAAGCTTAAAACTAAACTAAATATTCAACTTTGTGCAAAGATTATTGATTTTTGAGATTGATATTTTGTTTTCTAATGGGCGAGTCACTCAATATAAACTGAACAGGCTAAAGAATTCAGTCTGTTCTGTTGCTTAACCAAAAATAACTGCGGTGCCATGTGACATCTGAATGCAGAGAATATGTCGAGCCACTATGTGCGACTGGTATGTGTAGCAGCATGTGTCTTGTATGATTATTAACTGTTGTTGCTATATATATGTGCTGTCGTCTTTTTGAAGGAGCTGAAAGAGATGCAAAGTGAAGTTCAGTGTTTACTATAATATACAATAAAGTAATAATAAAGAATCTAATTGAAAACATGTCGTATGACATCAAAATGTATCATGTTTTATATATTATCAACTTTAAACTTTGCATGTGCTGGTTGCTCCTTCAACGGACTCATGGCAATAGCCAATTAGCACGTACAGCATGTTCAGTACCTACGTAAGAAAAAATAACTCCCCATACCTTCTTGTGCAGTGATTCGATAAGCCAAACAGCCAATTAGAGCGGTCCTTCTCCAATTTAGCATGCTGAATAAGCTGAAAAGCCTCCAACAGGGATCCAACTAGTATCAGCGGTGTGGGGACACATCACAAAAATGTCTGATAGATGCTCACCGTCGACTGTTCAACAAAACCTGAGTATTATACTGATACTTTCGCAAACGTGTGGTATGATTCCTGAGTTGGTACTTGTGTTTTTTAACCAGCTGGCAACCTGGTGTAAATATAAAAACCTCTCCTGAAAATCTTGCTTCTTTGTCTTCTCATTTTTCGGTTGTGATGTGTTAGTGTACTCACATCCCTATTGGTTGTGGTCACAGGTAAAACAAGAGACACCAAAGGGAATATGCCTGTGCATGATCTTGCATCTTGAGTTTACTGTATCGTTGTTTGTCCAGTGCACTTGTCTATATCTCATTAGGTGACCGATCAGCAGTCAACATCACAGGCAACTATTCAACAGAACAGCAGACACCTAAAGGTGAATTTACATATACAGTAAAGCTTTTTTTGCTACTGTGAACACATAAAAACACCTCGAACACACTCCCACTGCTCAAACATACCATGAAAAACAGAAAATCATTATCACTGCTACGGCTCAGAGACCTCAGTACTGAGCAGAAATGTGCGAAGAAAATTAAATACAACACAAGGAAGTGTATGGTTTGGTCTTGAACTTGGCCTGCACTCTGTTTTTGTGCTAAGTTTTCATACGGTTTTCTCATGTGAAATTTAGGTTGATGTTATAAATAGCACTTGAAACGCAGCCACAGGAGGACACAGTTTGATCAGCTGACGGTTCTGTACTCAGACTGACCATTACACACAGGAATCACGTGTGTTTTAAGACAGATAAAAGATACGCAGGTGCCAAACTTATGATTCAAGGAGCTTTATTAATCCCAGAGGAAAATAGTTTTGCCTGGTTCCAGCTTATTTTAAGGAACGTAAGCTCCCTATCTTCAATCGCTTGGCAGAAACCTGCATCACATCTGGTGACAGGTTCAATTTTAAACTATTTGTAATGTTATTCATTTAGAGTTTATTACATTTTTTTTATCACTTGAAATGCAATTATTCTTATCAATAACAACATTTAGTTTTTTGTAAGTATTCAGAGAAATTAATTGTTCTTCGCACTTTACACTGTTTCCTGTGAGCTGCTTAACAAGTGAATTTCCCCACTGTGGGATCAATAAAGTTTGATCCTTATCTTAATCATGATATTACGCTCCTCCCATCATCTTGCACACCAGCGGCACCCAGGAAGTAAGTCTGTAGGTGGGTAGATTCAGCTGAGACAGAAACACAGAAACTACATTTTCTGTTCTGCTGCAGACCTTCACCAGGTCCAGTGATGGCGTCTGGAGGATTTGGTTCCTTTAGTGTTGACGTGTTCGTGGGTTTGATCCTACAGATGCTCTGCAATGAGGCAGCAACACATCAACAAAGCCAGCCGGTTCTCTGCTTCTCCACCAGGAGACGTGTGAAATGGCAGGTTGTGTGTGTGTGAGTGTGTGTGTGTGTGTGCGTGTGTGTGTGTGGGCGGGCTCTGGCCTTTTCCCCTCCTCTCCCACGTCCTCCAGCTCTGCCGCAGCATTAGCATGCAAACAGCAGCTGCAGCGCTGCACCCCATCGCTCACTTCAAACACCAGCACAACCTCGGCACCCACACACACGAACAGACACACACACGCGCGCAGCGCCACACTATGACCATGTCCTACAGTTCATATATCACAACAGTATACGAAATAGCACTTTGCACATGTCAATGAGATGTATTCATTTGACATTCAACCCACGCAGTAAGTGACACACACACACACACATTTAACAACCCACACAGTATGAACGCTGTACACACTGCTCACACCTGAGCACACACACACACATACACACGTCGCTAACCTGCACACAGTCTGTTTCTCTGAACAACCGGTTTATCTGTGAAGGATATTTTCTTGTTTCTTCACTTTTCTTTCTAAAGTACAAATTCACACAGCTTTAGTCTGAGCCTGAGGTAGATTTAAAGGAGGCGTATTAGTCTCATTTTTAGGTTCATACTTTTATTTCAGGGTGTGCTAATAAATTATAAACATTTTAAAGTTCATAAAATTGTGACATCCACAATCATAATTGTGGTTTAGCACTTTTGTTTTCTTCTGGGTAAATACTGGTATTCATATGTCTCCTGCCTCATAATGTTGTGTTAGTATTGCTGAACACATTCTGTTTGTCTTTACAATTGACTTGCATGACCCAGTTTGTTTTCAGGAGATACAGAAATAACCAAATATTACCAAAACATAGTATGTGATGTAGCATTAACATCAAGTGCTATTTTAGGCAAAAAGATATGCAACGTGTCACATAACCATAATGGCTAAACATGACGTGCTATCCTGGCTGTACACTGGACCAGAGACTGTGCCGTGAAGAATTAGCTTTTATGGATCTGTAACCAACTACTGTATAATCTATGTATTCTTTATATTAACAACAGTGAAAGTGGAATTACAAGTTATATTTTAAAATCCTCAGCAATCAAAGCGTCTGCTGCCTATGACGATTACTGTGTTCATTTTAACTCCTCAAACAAGTATTGCCATTAAAATACACAGCATGAAGCAAGAAAAACAAATAATCACGCTGCATACATGTTGTTCTAGGAGGTCTTTTAATGGGAATTATTGAAATTCTTTCCAGCTCAAAATACCTGGAACTTTAGTTTCAGCTCCTGATTTAGTTCTAGGAACTGATCCCTAGAGGTGCTCTGGCAACAGCAAACCACTAAGTTATGGACCATTAGGTTCCTCTTATGGGGGAAAACTCACACTCACCCACACACTAGTAGTTTGTAAATACTATTCCTGCTGTCTGTCAAATCTGGACAGACTCACGGCTGCAGTTTGGTGAGTGGACTACTTGATAGAAATGCACAACAAACATAAGACATCAGCAGTGTGTAAACTCTATTGAAGCAGTTATCAGTTCAGTCTCAAACCTCTGAGCAACAGAAAAGACAGCAGGACAAGCTGAAATGAAAGAAAAATACCAAACACAATGTCAAACCATTTTGATTTTGAGGTAAGGTGGGTCTAAACATGTTGGTTTGGCTACATGTGGCCTTTGTGACCCTCATCTTGCATAAGACAGTAGCCCATAAAGCGTCTTCCAAGCTCACTGTGTCATGGTTGAATCAAGGGCAGGACTCAAAAATGCTAAAGTGACTCAGTAGCAGGTAAGTGCAATTATTTAAACAAAGTCAGATAGTGGTTGTAGGTGAGGGAGCCGCAGAACCAGGTGAGTTTCGGTAGGAACCTTCAAACAGACGGTGGTAATTAGGTGATAGATAAATGGTCCAGTTACTCACAGCTGAAGTCAACAGGAGGGCAGGATGAACATTGAGACCCAGCGACAGAGAACTGTAATGACAACCAGAAATGCAGAAGATCAAACAGTGGGATGAATGGGTTGAGCAGCTGGAGGTGGCAACAGGAAGTGGATGAGGGTCAGAGCTGAGTAGGGCCATTTCTTAATACCAAGTATGCGAAGTACGAACTCCCATACATGGAAGTACAAACTTGGCAAGTACGGACTGTCGGACGCAGACGAGCTCAGCTCTGCTTTGCTCTAGTGTTTATGTCTTATATAAGATAAATCCCCTCACAACTGTTTGTTGTAATTTTCATGTGTTTATGTGAACGTACATATTATGTGAACACTATATATTATTCAGCAGCTAATTTTTGACAGGGCATGGAATGACATCAAACGCTATTAGCGATTGTGAATTTACCTGTAGACGCTTATTTTGATCCATCTATCGCATATTTGAAAAATCAAATATTAATTCCTCTCCTAGAAACATCTAACAACAGAACAACAACTGTAGTGAAAACATTTGTGTGTTAATTTGCTATTGTTGCTAAATAGTACGAAATGCATGATGGGATATTTGGCTCCACAAGTACACACATGTCTGCTCCCAGAGCATCCTCGATAAAATGGGAAGAGCAAGAACACATCCGGCCTTGAGCCGTACTTGGCCAGATGCGTACTTGGAATTGAGACCGTACTTGGGCTTCGGCCGATGACGTTTTACAAGTCCGCAAGGACGCAAGTACGGAGAAGTGCACATATTGAAAAACGGCCTAGGCCTCCCGAGTGTGGATTCCAAAATGGTCGCCATATTTTCTGATGAGGTCTGGCTTGAAGAGAGTGACAAGAATGTGAACACACTTAATGCAGCATGAAACAAGGGATGGGATTAGCAGACTAGGGTAGATAGGGATGGAGGTTGTGGTAGCGAAATATTTCCAGGCAAACACATCCAGAGAAAATTGGGAGGCGAGAAACAGTCACAGGGCAGAAACAGGTTCGAGGTCCAGAAGATTAGTCAGTGAGTCTTAATGTCCACAATCCAAAATCCAGAGTCAAATGGTCCATTCATAACCAGGTCACAACAAACATTAAATTACACTCACGGTTCCATGGAAGGGAGGGAGACCGTAAACCATGACACACGGGAGGAAACTAGTAATAATGGACACCAAGATGGGAGCCATTACAACACAAAGCAGTCGTCAAATCATCTTATAAAATACATATATTCACATGTGAGCGACCTCAGGCTTAATCTCTGCCTTAACACAGATGGAAGTTTCTAATTACACATATCTTTTTTTACACATTTGGGGGTTGATGTGAATCAGAGCAGAGTGCATTAATTAGCAGGCATGTTCAGATGGAAGCTGCTCTTTTAATGAGATAATATCCAGAGCTGCAGATAAGGTAGGGGTCAGTAAACTAAGTGTTGTCGAGTGTCTTACTGTATGTCCTCTGATTACTATCAGTGTACAGTATGTTCATACAGTATATTGCATAATGACCACATTAATCTAATAATGTTTTGGCTGACTTCACTCAGTGACCTCACAGAAGCTGCTCTTCTGTTTCTCCTGGCTTTTCTATAGACGACAAGGAGCCGGACCATGAGACGTTTTATTTCCTGCTGAAGCTGAATAAGATGTTAGCGAAGGTTTGACTTGGCATGTGTAGATACTGTCAAACAGACGCTGTACTGCTTCGAGAATATATTTTCACCAAAAAAAAAAAACAAAAAAAAA
>OMLM01008306.1:18530-32569 GCA_900302695.1 Helostoma temminkii
CACTACAAAATTGTATATGATATGCTTCTGTTTATAGCCTCTCTTAATTTCATGGGGTAGCACTGAAGAGAAAGGACTT
Organism: Helostoma temminkii; assembly: GCA_900302695.1. Taxonomy (NCBI): domain Eukaryota; kingdom Metazoa; phylum Chordata; class Actinopteri; order Anabantiformes; family Helostomatidae; genus Helostoma; species Helostoma temminkii. The sequence continues at coordinate 18,610 of OMLM01008306.1, forward strand.
TGAGGTTACATTTAAAAGAAATAATGTAATTATTAAAATAGTTATTACACTGTAATATATTACAGTAGATTAGTGTCGTCATCATCCAAATTTTTTATTAACCAACTATCCTGTATCATAAATACTTTTCTGCCATTTGTAACAAACCCAACTGCTGAAAAAAATCAGCTGCACACTTAATTATGAAGATTTTAATTGTGGATAAAACCCTGCCTCCGTACACACACATACACGAGGAGGCGTGGATTCCTTGATCCAACATGGCGTCATCAGCAGCTGACGCACCACCACCAATGGACAGAAGTGGGTCAGGAGGCATCGACTGTGCGTGTGTATATATCCACATTTGAGATGCACTCTAGCCGGACGATAAATGAGCCATCCATCTTGGCAAGTTGCATGAGAGATGTTTCCACTGCAAAGTGTAAAACTGCCAGTAAGCGATCAGTGGAATCTGGAGTCCGTCCATCTACATAGCATGTCAATTAAATGTCACTATGTTAAAGCATAACATTAGTGTTATATGTTCCACCACTTTCTTTCTTTGTAACTAAATATTTCTAACTTTTGACTTGTGCAGTGTTTTGACATCTGATGAGCTTTCAAATTCATGAAGCTGTCACTCAAACTGGACTTCCTGGATTATATTTCATGCTTCTTTTTCTGAGGCAGCTGAGTTTCTCAGCACAGCCTTGTCCATGACTGCTTAGACATCATCAAAGTAAACTGGCACCAGCGTCACTGTTTTTTTGTTTTGCCATCATGATCACTGTTGCCTCAAATCCATTGCTTTTGGGAGGGGTTTTTATTTCACGTTGTAAAAGTCATATTGGCAGTCAAATGGCATAATGTTCACACAGATGTATTCAACAATAATCTCAGTATTAAAAATGAGACGGTTGGCCATCTTTCAGTATCATTTGAAAACAGAAATTGTGCAGCAGCACACATTTTCAGACATTTATACTGTTGCTTATTCAATATCCTGAAGTAAAGGCACATGAGTCATTGAAGGGCCAGAGGATTATGAGGACAAGGCACAGAAATATGTAGGAATATGACAAACATAGGCAAAAAGCCTGCAACATATGGAAATTAAATCACAATCATATGTTTCTCCCTGGTGCATAGTGACTGACAAATGGTCTGACACTCCCGTGGTCCAAACTTCCCTCTATCACCCAAATTCCTCTCTATCTTTAGACCAGCACTGTTTATCAGGCTCTCATCCACAGATTGAGTGCCTACAGTGTAATGAGCCGTACACATAAACAGTGATGGGACTTAATCACTGCCGAAAATTTAATTAAATGTTAGAAAACAGCCAAAAATATGACCAAGCATGATTCAGTGTGTTGTACAGTTTCTAGGCTGTGACCCAAACAGAAACAACAGAGCCCCCGTTTTCACTGTAGGGATCTGCCTCTTTAATTGATTGTTTAATCAAGTAAATGTCCAAAATAACACCAAATGTTTTTTTTTGTTTGTTGTTTTTTTCCTACTCCAACCTGTTTAATTCAATCTGACCAAGTAATAACACACTTCATTCACAAATCGAACTGTTCTCTTTATCCAGTTTTACGTTTCAGGTCACAGAGAAATTTCTAAAGAGTTTATGTGTAAAAGCCTTTATTTGATCTCTGGATTCCAGTCTTATCGTGCACCACTGTAAATACCACATCTTTGTAGCATACTTTTGTAGTGAAGTGTGTTTATTTCTCAAATACTACCGGTATTATACTAACAGAAAATGATAAAATACTGCAACTTTTGCCAGTTATACTTCTGATAACTTAAAACTAAGAGCGGTTCATAAAAATAGACCCTTAATGGCCACAACTTCTCCACCCAGCTTTACTATAGATCATATGTTACTGTATCTAGAAGCCCACAAGCATTTCAGCCTTAACAGATTGAGTTGTTCTTCCACTGGGTGATGCAATGAAGCAAACTGTAACGAAATGCCAAAACTGAAAATGCGTAGTAAATAAGTACAGCAATTCACCAAAAAGAAGAGTCATCTTATAGCGAGACTTGTCTTATACTTGCACTATAGATTTGTGTTTCTTATTGTGGATTTAAGTTGACCTGCTGTATTTTTTTCCTACAGGACAATAAAAAAACATTTGACAAGAAGTTTCAGTGTTTTTGTGTTTTGGCAGCGTTTCTCCAGGATCCCTCTGTGTGGATTCTGAGGATTCTTCCAAACACACTCACCTGCTTCCAGGGAAGTGTTCATAAATAATTATTTTACACTTTCCAAACACTCAAACATTTTTGCTATGTACAGACCCTGGGAGCTGGCCTGATTATGCTGTTTGGTTGTTTACGAACAACATTTTGCCTGGCAATCTCTGCATCCGCTCGCTTTTTACCGTCTCAGGAGTTCGCTGCCGTCCGGATGATGCTTCATCCCCCGGAGCTGAAACAGACGCCTGCTTTTCTCCAACAGACTTCACAGCCACTGAAGGAAAATTTATCAAAGCTCTGCTCAAAAATAAATTAAAAAAATATATTCATTGTTTTGCCGGTGGGATTTTATTCCAGCTGTATAACACCATATGCATATGAATAACTCTGTCCTCCAGTCTTACCATGTTTTTGTTTCATCCTTTTTACCAGTGATGCAGTAACAGCACAGAGAAGGAACATGTCAATGCATTCAAACTATTCAGGATGTTTTTGTAAAGCTCAATACCAGTCACATGAGAGTCAGGTCCAAGTCAGATTCGATACTGAAATACCAAAGACACAGAGACACATACAAGTGGACAAGTAAACCAACACACCAAAACCAAGATAAGTAAGATCTAAAAAAAGAAACCCAAATATAGAGACAAGTCAGAGGTCCAGATAATCATAATCCTGTCCAAACATACGTCCTGTCCTACATGATCAAAACATGTGCAACAGAAAGAAAAGTCTTTGTGGATTTTAGCGTGAGACTGGTATCACCACTTCAGTCTTATTATAAAGTTAGGAGTTCGTATTTTCTTGCAGCTTAATTAGTTTCTGAAACTTAAAGCAGCATTATGAAGGTTCTGCACATAAAGGTAGCAGTATCAAGGGACTAAAGTCAAACCCTTGTCCAGACCACTGTTGTAGTAACTGTTACGTGCTCACTCAGTGATGACCTACTGAGGTCAGATATCAGATAGCTGTGACTACATCATCTACTGAAAATGTGATGTGTGTTGAGTAATAGCTAGGGATGTCCCGATACACAGCAGAACATTAATCTTGTGTTCGGCGAGCGAATAGGCGAAGGTGGAGGAATGTTAGCAGTGTGGAGATTCATGGTAACACATCATACAGCACAGCTAATGCCAGCAGCAACAGCAACCATCTCTGCTGCAGAGACAACCTGGAGACGAACAAATAACAAAAGCTTCTACTTAGTCTATTGAGTTGCTGTTAAAAAAATACTAGATTCCACCACCTCCTCAGCTGCCGGAGACCAGGTATGTCATTCCGAGCCGTCATCACATCGTTACACTGTTAAGTTACATGACTTTGTGAAAAAAGGCTTCAGATTCACCACTAGTATTTGGACCAACATTGTCTTCCCACTGTCTCTCATCAGTTTAACAGCACAGTGGGTTGATGCGGATTTTACTCTCAAGCAAATCATTACAAGCAAAATAATCTCAGGGCTACTACTGTACCAGTAAAAAGTAAAAGTTTGCCACAGTCAGAAAGTAGACAACATCTAATGATGGTGTATGTTAAGTGCAAGCTATTGGACTTTTCAGGGAATTCCATTTTTTATAATAAAAATGCCACAACTGCAATATTATCAAGTACTTGTATTAGTACTCAGTATCGGCAAGTAATCAAATATAAGTACTCGTACTTATAAAAAAGTGGTATTGAGACATCCCTAGTAATAGCTCTAACTCATTGAATATATATGCTGGTACTGCCAGGAAAAAACAAAAACAACTGTATTTACACAATAAGAAAAAGGACTGGGTTTGTCAGCAATCATCAAAAATTCTCATGATTTTATCCCACACTTCTTATCAGGTAAGGTTAAATGTTGTTTCTGCAGCAGGTGGATATGCATCTAACGGTACTGAATGTTAGGTGGTATAATGTTACGTTACATTATTTTACTCATGAGATAACATTAGCTAGCTGTAACGTTATGTTTGTAGCTGTCTACTCAGGATATTACATTACATAATGCACTTAGAAAGCCAAGAGAAAAATCTCCCAACATTCTTCCGCTTAGTTTTCCCATGTCTGACAAACGACAGGTCACCACGATGAACTTTTAGACCTATATCCACCCACAACATAAACACAACACAAATATCTATCCTCAAGTAATATAAAGTGTGGGGTTAAAACACAGCATTTTTGATAATCGCCTAAGTTCACTCCTTTTAAGTGATTTCTGCTTCAATTCTGGGACACAGTGAGGTATTAAGATGTGAATGTGATTGCCTCCGGTTTTCCTCTCTTTTGCCTCCAGCTAACACTGTGACCAGCAGCTAGCTTAGAGTCTCTGTGCTGGTGGAGTAGTAGACCAGAAGCATTTTTGTGTCTTGATTGATAACAGTTCCCACCTCTGGTTTTGGCCTTCTCTAATAATTAGAAGGGAATATCTCTGCTCCAGCACTGATGGGTCACAGACAACTCTGACAGTACCTCTCCTCATAAATGTATGGTTTGGATCATATTTCAGTTGAAGAATCTTATAAAAAAATAATATATTGTAGATTTTATTGAGCCAAACTTCATGCCAGATTGCCAGAAGCGTTTCCTCTGCATTGCTGCAGTTAGACCTGAAGAAGACTGAATGTAAACTGACCTGCAGAAACAGTGAGAGGAAACAGCTGAAGTCAATAAAAAGAGAGGGTATTCAGGGTTCATGGGTGACTCTGTGACCTTTGCTGACCTTTGGTGAACGTGTTCCTGAGTGTGGGTGATGCTGCTGCTCCAATCAATAACACCCACTAGTCCCATGTCCAGCCTGAGGAGCTGACATCAGAGTGAAGCTTAGTGAAAGCATATCTGCACTAGGCAGCAACTCAGACGTCTGAGAGTCTGACAGTATCTGTGTGTGTGTGTGTGTGTGTGTGTGTGTGTGTGTGTGTGTGTGCGTGCGTGTTCTAGACTGAGCAGCATTCAGTTTCCACTTTATAAAGGTCTCATTCACACAAAGGCTGTGAGTCAGGGAGAGCAACAACACTATCAGTCTGAAGTCCTGTTAGTGCCCCCTGGAGGCAGCAGTGCTCATAACAATAAAGGTCTTCACTGGAACATTCAGTCTGCAGGAACTGAGACCAGACTCGGGTTCAAATTCTGCATAGTTTGCAAATGAATGAACCTCATTCACAGATATTAAATATTTCATTGTATGAATCACCCACATGCTATAGAATTATTTTATCATTATTATCGAGAGGACTGGTGGGAATGGGCAGTATAGAGTAAAGGTTTACATACGTACTGCATTAGACCGTATAGATTTTGCAGTCTTTCAGTCTCCTACATGTGTATCTATGGAGCAGTAGGAGTTCTGTTGAATAATTAATCATAATCAGTAAGTCTGATGTGCAAATAAGCACAGTGGTTACTGTGGTTATTGTGCAACAGTCTAGTCCAGGTTGCACAAAACGATGGCTTTTCCATTGACATCATCGCTCCGAGCACAAGCTATTAACTGCTGTGAGTGGAAAATGGAGGTCGGAATCACTTACTAATCTTGATTCTGTCTCTGGTATTGACACAATGGCAGTAAATCTTCAGTTTTTCTGTGTGATACCGTGTTAAGAATAGAGAATGAAAGTGGAACAAAGCTTTTGTGGGAGTGTCCAGCTGAGTTAAGATAAAGTTGATGGTAAGAATGCCTTTGGGAAGAAATTAAGTCACAAAAGCAATGGGATGTGTTTCCAGTATTTCCAGCATCTCTAGCACACAAGCTTTCTTCTTCTGGTAGTCATTGATCAATATGATGGCACACTATTTCCAAACCAGTTTTCCAATTAAACCTGTTTCAGATAGTAACAGGGTTCAAAAAAGTCCACATCACCCAAACTACCAAGGAGATGACCCCAGCATCTTCGGTGTGAACAACTTCCTCTTTAGCAGACAGTTTAAATAAGTGTTTGACACTATCTCCAAGTGCTGTGTGACATTCAGTCAAGCAACATTTCAGTTTTGTCTTTGTCATGTTGGATGTAAACAGAAAAAGCCTAAGAATGTCTGTCATGATTTTCTCTATCAGTCTCAGCTGTTTCTACAACAGCAAACCCTGTTTGTCTTTGTCTTTATTCCCTTAAGTATCTGTAAGAAATCCATCAGCGATGTGATGGAGCCATGAGCCACTTCATCACACTTACAGAAATGTGACAAAGGTGTTGACAGGTTATACATCAGACAGCCTTCAACCTCTGTCGGGTCTGCAAGCCTGAAACGCTAACGGGAGCTGACTCAGCATCTTCTTATATTCAGCAGCTGAAAACAGCAACACGTCACGTGGACGAGTTACACGCAGTGAAGGATGACCTTGAGTCCATCTCTTCTTGCTCGTGTCCCACAGAGGCAGCTGATCCACCCCTGCCAAATCTGCCTGGTAACTTGCCTGTTAACAACAAATCATGTTGTTGGCATAGGCTACATAGAGCTGTACCTACTCTACATCTTATCTTATACTGATTTCCATTCAAGTTTTTGTCTTAGTTTGAAATCACCGAATGTTGATGATTAAATTATTAGTTTAGAGCCTTTTGCTGCAGACCCCCGAGTGTTAATAATACTAAAAAAAAAATCTACAAAAAATAAAAATCCTCTTTCTTTCAAATTGTTTTTCTTTTAATAACTATTGCAGATGTTTTGGGGGCATCTGGCTGTCCAGTGGTTAAGACATGTACCTCATGCCCAGCGGCAGACCTTTTCTATCTACCCTGGTTTGCTCCAAAATAGCCTGCTCTCAAATAAAGCTCAAAATAATAACCCCCCAAAATAACTGCAAAGTTATTGCAGCTGTCAACAATCTTGAATCTTTAATCCATCTACCTAGGGAGCAGGAATGTCACAGAAAAATATATAGCAGTAAAAACTATGGATGTTCTTTCTTTCTTTGTGGATTTTCTTTCAGAAAGTAGGTTTCCACCCAAGCATGGTGCAGACTTTAACTGAATTTGAGATAAGGTAAAAGCACAAAGATATTTTAATCTAGGGACGTCAGACATTTATACTATTCTTTTACTCCACAAGTCATAGGAAGCAAGGGCAGAATCTGCAAAGGTGCCATTTTATTGTAACTGCAGTGCATTTGGCAGCACATATAGCATGTTGATAGCATGTTCACTGGTATACTATGCTGATACTTGTGAGTGAAAAATAGATGAGCTCAGATTTTAAGTGCATCTCCAGTCAAAATGTAATAAATCTGAGATGAACTGCAAACTGACTCATACATATTGCAACAGTAGGGAAAAACCCCTTCAGGGAAAAACTACTACTAAAGGAGTGCTAAGATAGAAGCAAATTTTCCATCTTTATCCGGCAAAACTGACCAGTGAACTATTCCTATTTAATCACCAATGTAACTGTACAGATGTTAACTATAACAAGCTTCTGATTAACATGTGTGGTACCAGAAAAGAGTCTTTTTCCTTTTTCCTCTGATCTCTAGCAAGGGCACATCACTCATGCCCCTGACCTAAGGTATGGAAAGTGTTTTTCTTTCTCTTTATATTTAAATACTGATGGAAATATAAAGAGAAGGAAAAAGACTGGAAATATAAAGAGAAGGAAGAAAAAAGTAAGAATGTTTGAACTGGTCCTCTGCTTATATGAAGCAGAACAGGTCAGAGCTGCTAATGTTAGGTTAAACTCAGAACAGTTACGTGAGACAGCTATAAACAACCATTATTTCATAAACTAACTATTATTAAGACGATAATTATTGTCAATTAATGGAAGGAGGCAACAAGATTGTCACTATCGATGACTATTGTTTTTATATATTTTGTTGTTTTATTTACTTTCAGTTACTACCCCAGTTTTTCTTTCCTGTTCTTATTTACACCCACACTCTCAGACCCACATGATCACACCACTGATCTGCTTCCCTGACTCACACACACACACTCTCACACTGGTCATTATTGTGTTTCTCTCTCTCTCCCTGGTCCACTCCACTCACCCAATCAGCCTGATTACTCTCACCTGTTCCACTCTATTTCTGGTCGGCTCCACTGACCTAATCAGCCAAACCACTAACACCTGTTTTATCATGCAGATCTGCAGCTCTGTGTCCTCTGTTGGATTGTCTGCTTACCTGTCTTCAGTGTGTGACTCTCTAGCCATCTCTTCACCTACCTTATTTCCCTTCGTCTCCTGTCCCTGACACTCCCCTGAATTCTGTAAGTATCTGATCTCTGACCCTGACTGATTCTTTGACACTGAGTTTTGGACTGTGGATTCCTAAAAGCTGTTTGATATTTTGGACTGCCTGGCTTCTGAACCTGCTTTGTCTTTCAAACCCTGATTTCTGCTTAACTCCAAATCAGTTTTGTCTGCCTTGTTGTAAACCTGTCTAATCTTACCTACCTGAACCTAGACCTGACTTTGTGTTTAACCTGTTTATCTGTCTCAAAGTCAGTTTCATAGGGTGCTGTTTTCTTGTTTCTTTCTCTAGTATTGGTTTGCTCAGTGTTTGGAATGATTTTCTTTTTGTGTTGTGTTTTCCTTAACTGTGCCTTTATGTTTTGTAATAAATTGTGGTCTCCTTGGCTCTGGTCTGAATCTAACAAAAATACACACATTGAACATTACAGTGGAGTCTGACAACAACACAAACCTCTGCATTGTGTGCAGTCAGTGGTTCTAACACATTCTGGGTGTGAGAGTGTGTATGTACACAGAGTAGTACATTTCGTACTCCATGGCACGCTCTACTGCTACCCTGCCACACACATATATCCACTTCCCATCACTGGGTCGACAGTCCCATTGGAAATCCATGCAACTGAAGCCTCTTCCCCCCATGGCTGCCTGCTCATTGATTAGCTGTCAGAGAAAGAGAGAGGAGGGCAAGGCAGCAAGAGCTGACAGGATGAAGCAGGAAGCAGAATGAGAATGAGGAAGAGAAGGAAGACTGAGAGTGAAAATGGGAGACAATGTGAATGACAAGAGGACTTGAAGAAACACGGGATTAAGAAGCCAAAAGGGGAAACTTCAGCAGTAGCACTGACAAGTTAAGTTTTCAATCAAATGTAGCACAAGTTCTTTCTAGAAAGTCTGAAAAACAAAATGAAAATAAAGGTGTCATTTTGTATCTATTTACAACACATACTGTATGTGTCTTTTTTATGCCATTTTACAGTTGTTTGGGACAGTTTGTGGTAATTTATGCATGCCATGTCTCTCTTGTCATTTTCCAACTGTTTGTGGTCATTTTATGTGTTTATGCATTTTCATAAATTTTTTATCAATTTGTGAATGTTTTTGATGATCTTCCAACCAGTCGTGGTGATTTTTTATTTATCTGTGGTCACTACCTCTGTCTGACTTCCTGTTTAATATTTTTAATTTGAAATGCTTAGTTACTTCCTGTTTGTCACTTCCTAATTCCTGTTCTCATTACTTTCTAACTAACTGATTGCTTCCACCTGTCACCTGCACCACTTAAGCAGCTCACTTTACCAGATTGTCTGCCCTCATTCACTTTCCAGCCGGATACTCTGTATTTTGTGTTTTTTAACTTTGCCTGCCTGATGATTTAGATTCGGGAGCTTTTTTTCTAGAACTCTGATCTCTGCCTCTGGCACTTCTGTGTTTGAATCCTCTGGTTTTTCCTTTCAGGATCGGACTGAACTATTCTGTTCCCTGGGACCTGATATTTGCCTCTGAACCCTGTCATCCCAGTTTTTTTCTCTTTGTCTGGCTTGCACTGTTTGTCTGTTTTCATTCCTACTCCCTTTCCTGAAAAAACCTTCAACATCCACCACACCTTCAGTCTATTTTAATATCATTAAACGTTTCAAAAAATCCCTGATTGTTCTGGCTTCATTTTCGGGTCCAAATTACCATTACTCATTACACATTAGTCTCTTATTGGTCATTTTGGTCTCTATGTGGTCTTTATGTGTCTCATAACTGAGCTCAGTCACCTTCATAGAAGAAATATTGTCAGGCCCCTGGGCCCATGCCATGCAGGGTCATTTGGTAATCCATCCATGGTGTTTGTCTGATTCTATAATTCTTTTGTAATTCTCCATTATGGTGGACCAGGGCACATGGGCCTCTTTTCCATTCCCACAGTTTACCATAAGTTGATGTATAAATTACCATAAATATCTGTTTGCATATGAATACTTGTGCCTGCTCCAGACCTGTAAGTGAGTAGAAGAAAGAAGAAATGAAATTTATCAATTTTATTTTTCATTGAAGTTCTCCAACAGCACCAATGTCATTACCCACGTCTATTAATTTATCACACATCGTTGTGAGAGCTCAGTCATCATCATCACTAAACATCTGAAAGTTTGTTGAAGACTTAGTAGAAGACTGCTTAGTAGTGGAAAAAGATAAAGGATTAAGGATAAGCATAAAGACAAAAGGTTACTGATAGTGAAATAATGGCTCTGTCACAGTCTCCAGTATCCTTACCTGTCTGCCTTTTCCATATTTGGTCTGTTTCCTGTTCTCTCCCTCCTCCCTCACTCAATCACCTTGATTATCTAGATTTGATCCACCTGTGCTCCTCCCTATATAAGCAGGTCCACTGGTCATTACCCCTTTGCCAGATAGTTGCCTACAGTTTGCTGACTGCAACATTCCAGCCTGAAAAATGCTGCCTGATCTTTGTGGATTTGACCTGTTTTTCCAGCCTGACCCAGACCCTGCCTGCTCCTTATCAGACCTGAAGCCTGTGAGTCACTTTGTATCTGATCAGCTCCACCCCGAACCTGGTAACTCACAACTCTGTGCTCTCTGCCTCCTTTCTTCCTGAATCTGCCAAACTGATCATCTGTGTATGACTCTGGACTGTTTACTCTGTGGATTGAGTTTTTGGATATTGGACTATGAATGTTTAAACGCGTTTTCTGACCCAGAACTGACTTACTGAATTAAGGCTGTGATTGTGGACTGGTACAGTCGCTGTGTGATTCCCTTCATGTATGACCTTGGACTGGATTTATTAACCCTGTGTTTTTGGATTCCCCTGTGAATATAGCAAGAGATCTCCGCTCCCCCTAGGATTCACCACCTGCTTATTCCACTTGCTCATTCTCATGGAGGCTGCCATCTTTGAGGAAGTGACATCACAACCACTTCTGGGTGACTGTTCCGCCATCTTTGTAGTCCATACTCACTCTGCTCAGTTGTCGTTCCAGTTGCCTGCTACCTTCCTGACATAGTGCCAGCCTCCCTCCTCAAAATTCTAACCTGTTGAAACCTGCACCATCCACCAGTAATTCCAGGCCGATATCAGACTTCCACCTATTCTAATCAGTGAGTACTTACTCTTAGGACATATCATTTGCTTTACTCCAAACCTCTGCGGAAATTCTGTCTCATTACAGACTCCACCTACCAGACCTCTGCCGAACCGCACCAGTCTCCAGGGCTTCTCCTACCTCACCAGTCGTCATCTAATAAACCTTTTTCTAACCTTCTACCTCAGTTTCTTGTATCTTCCTAGTACCATGGAGTCCGCACATAAACCCACCTCTAAACCTGTCAGTCACTACGCATTAACAACCATTTGAAATTAAGCTCAGTTCTTGGCTAGGTCACTGTTTTTAACCTGAGTAGCTTCACGTTTCCAGCAGACGGTAAATTTTTTTTTTTTCGCAATCACTGGGTTAGCAAGTGGATAGATAACCATTTGTTTATGTATCTGTATATCAAGTTAACTAAATAAGTTGCTGGTTGGTTTAGATGGACAAATGAATGGAAGAGTGAAAGGATGATTACTTGATGGGTCAATAGCTAATGTAAAGTGTTCACTCTCAGAAAATTTAGTACTGTACAAAAAACGATATGGTTGCATAAGTGTACACACCCTCTTAAAGAAGAAAACTGGTCAGGGACGCTGCCAAGAGGCCTACAGCAACATGAAAGGAGCCGCAGGAATTTCTGGCAAGTACTGGCTGTGTTGTACGTGACAACAATCTCCTGTATTCTTCATATGTCTGGGCCATGAGGTAGGGAGGCAAGACGAAGCATTTTCTTAAAAACATCCAAGCCTGACAAAAGTTTGCTAAAACACATTTGAAGTCTTTCTAAAGCATGTGGCAGAATGTGTTGTCTGATAAAACCAAGGTTTAACGTTTCAGCCATAATTCCAAAAGGCATGTTTGGCTCAGAAACAACACTATGCCCACAGTGAAGCATGGTGGTGGTACCATCATGTTCTGGGGCTGTTTTTCTTCAGCTAAGAACTGGGGCCTTAGTCGTGATGGAGGGAATTATGAACAGTTCCAAATACCATTCAATGTTGGCACAAAACCTAATCAACTAAAGAATGGCTTCTGCAGAAAAAAGATTATGGTTTTGGAATGGTCCAGCCAGAACCCAGACTGGATTCCTTCAGAAAATCTGTGGGATGATCTGAAGGGAGCTGTGAACAGGAAATGCCCTAATCTGACATTTGTGGAGTGTTTTTCCAAAGAAGAGAGGGAAAATATTGCCAAGTCAAGATGTGCCATGCTGATAGAGTCCTACCCTAAAAGACTGTTGTAAAACAATTAAAAGGTGCTTCAACAAGTATTTAAGGGTGTGCATATTTATGCAACCACAGTATTTTAGTTTTTTATTTTTACTACCCCCCTAAAAGATTTTTTCAATTGAGTTGTACACATTATGTCACATTAAGGTGGAAAATGTTGTGAAATTATTTATCTTGGACTCATTTTTTTACACCACAAAAGCCTGGCATTTTAACAGGGGTGTGTAGACGTTTTATATTCACTGTATATGTACAATATATAATAAGTTATAAATACATATCGCTCCAGGGGTACCTGAGGGGACAGAAATGGACCCCTTTTGTATCCCTATCTCTGAGACTGTTGAGAACACCTGGATTAGGTAAAACTGAAGAAGAACACATTGATCAATAAAGAGATAAACTAATCTAGCATAATCAAGCATAAAAGATTGATTAATAAAGAAATAGAAGAAAATGACAAAAAAAAATCCTGTTGCTGCATGTAAACTGTAAAGTATCTGTGGGAGTTTGGGAAATAGTCACAAAAAGCTATTATGTACAGTATAAATTATATGTGATCTCAGATTTTTGTTATAATACTTATTATATAATTCACAATATGCAGAGAAGACTCATGAGCCGTATGTGGTGTTAAATACTCTAAAAACCTTCTAAACCAACGCAGTTTATTCTCTAATAACCAGTAAATCATTTGTGCTGGGTTGAAAAGTTTGCCTAGGCTTTTTTGGATTCATGGATCTACACACTTTTCTGCAGAGAGGTACGGTGTAGAAACAGAGAGAGCTGCTCAGCAATGGAGGATGAAGAGGGAATGTAAATGTCAAATGTTAATGAGATTAGAAAAGGCAGAGGAAGAGTTGAAAAGAGGAGGTGAAGCAGCAGAACGTGGGGGTACAGCTTCCCTCTGATGTATCCCAACTATCATATCTGAGCTTTAATGATTCTCTCTGGGTGAAGGAAAGAGAGACTAAAGAGAGATCAAGGGAACTGAGGGTGTTAAGAAGGAGGAAGGGGTGGTGGAGGGGTGAAAAGAAAGAAAAGTAAGAAAAGACACAAGTGCCAGACATACATATTCTGTAGGCCATCATTCCTCTAATGGCTGCAGATGTATTAAAGTTTAAAGTTTTGTTTAAGCCTCATCGGTTCACACAGTTGCATCACGAGTTTGCATCAGTGAAGATAATTTAAAGGCCCCTAATGAAGCCTGCAATTAAATCCCAGTGTTAGATTTTCATTTTCCTTGAAAATCTTTTTTTTTAAATA
>OMLM01008306.1:32589-66681 GCA_900302695.1 Helostoma temminkii
AAAAAAAAAAAATCTTAGAGTTATACTCTTTTTCTCATAAACGTGTTTAAATTATTTACCTCAACTGCAGAGAGAAACACACCTTTACTTCTCATCCACCCCAGCGCAACTGTAGTGGCTGGTACCAGAAACAAATAATCAAAACGTCACACCCCTCCACGCTAACAACTGAACAAACTTTTCCCTATCTATACAGAAGACAAGATATATCAGAAGCAGAAAGGGCTGTAAATCTTCTCCCTTTTCCCTGCCATTCAGTGTTTTATAGTTAACTTAATGTAGTTTTATTTTGCCAGCTGGCATTTATAAACGCTGTTGTAAATGCCGCTTATGCTACTGCACATGCTGACTGCAATCCAAGAGAGCTGTGTATATGAACACCATCTTGTACAGCGTCTGTTTATGCCAGTGAAATCAGTCGTTTATGCTGAACGTCAGTAGAGATGGGATCAATGCTGCAAGAGAATCCACGTTGATCCCCCATGGATGGGATAGGACAGGATGGCATGGCAGCAAAACTGTCCTGCCCTGAACAGACAGTAAAAGGGGCTACAGAGCTTACAACCAGTGGACAAAATTCATAGATTTTATTCATTTTTCATTGGGATTTCTACACAATAATACATTAAAGAAAGCCACCAACCTGATCTTGTACTTGTCCAATATCAATGTTCTTGTTAATACCAATAACAAACCTATCTCTTTTTTAAAACTCTTCAGTCTTAATGAAATAAACTCACATTAACAGTTGACTCATTTCAGACCAAAATCACAAATTGTGCATGACCTAAAACGTGTGTGCATGACGTAAAACGTAGGACAAAATGTGTGATGTATTTTATTAGTGTACTGCCCAACAGAACAGCTAACATGGGTGCTACAGACATTTCCAACATGTCTACTGCTTTTTTTTTTCAAGCGAGCTTCTCTGTCACATTGACACATACAGTGTAACAACCAAAAGATCTCATTGTATGAGGAACCTGAGCTCATCAAACTAACAGACATTTCAACTTCATTTAGTGTTTTTATTCATTGTAAGCTGTTGTCAATAATAGCCTTTATATATTCTAAATTAAATAACATGTTCTTTTTACTCATTGTCTCGCTCTAGGTGGGCGGGCACACAGTTTGACTGGCACAAAAATGAAGTTCTGCCAGTGGGAATATGCTGTGGGAGGGGGGGATTCATTAGCATTCTCAAAGGGACACAGTCATTTATAATTAAATGCTGAAGCTGTTAAATAATAAATGACCACCAATACATGTTTTTCAGTGACAGAGACAAAATGCAGAGAAGCAGAGAGAAGTGTACAGAAGCTGGAGGTAGAGGAGACGTGAAGTGTACAACCTTCAACATGGCTGAAGCTAATCACATGGAATCCGGACAGCTTAGGTTCTGACTTTTATTTCAGCCTGTAACCTCAAGAGGACAACACAATCTTTTAAATCTGAACACAATAAATAGCACCTGTTGTTACTTTTTAGTTATCCATCCTAAAATAAATATACAATGAGAGAACTGATTTATTTTTAGCTACTCGTATGTTCCCCCTAAACTCTTCCTCTTGAGATGGTTTAGGGTGTTTATGTATTTGCGAGTTATCTTTGCCTTGGGAAAAGATCCATACGTGATGAATAAAGATGGAGAAGTGAGGCAATCACTTGTATACAGTCGAGTAAACAAGACACATTTCTGTCATTGTAGTGCAGGGTCTTTACAAATAAGATTTTACACCTGTCAAAATAAATTTTACGACTATAATCCTTCATCTCCCTCCTGCAGTTCATCATAAAGTGCAGCATCTTGAGGATCAAACTCAGAAGCAGGAGAAATTTTCAACCAGTTACACAGTCAGGATGTGCTAGAGACATGGTGTTTAATAAGTTGAATTCTTTTAAATGGCATGGTTGTGTAAGATCAACAAAGCACCATTATGTAGCCTTATTTATGTCTTTATGTGATCCTGCTGCTGTGTTTGTGCTCTATGTGAGAGAAGGAAAACTGTTGTGTGTCTCGATAAATCCAGTGAGGTTGAATATTACATCCATACACTGTGTTTTCTGTTTTCTTGGCAGTCCATAGACTGACTTTGTACCCTGTTTTTTAAAATGCTATGCAAAACCCCACATGGGCGGTATACATCATCAAAGAGGAGAGAAGAGGAGAACTCTCGCTCAAAACCAGTTGTTCCAGAGACAGGCTCTGAGCCATAATTTCAGCGATGGCAGAAACAAGGATTTCCATTTTTTAGCATGAAAATCTACAGATACATGGGAACTTCAGGAACATTTTTTTTAACATTTCGACATTTCTGACCAATCACAACGTTATATCATTTTATCATTTCAAAGAGTGCTGCACTTTCTAATAAAAAGGATAAAAACCACAAAGACAGTACAAGTACAAGGTGTAAAGAGGGACAGCCGAAGAGCTTCAGTATTATAAGTTGCAACACTGTTGTGAAATGCACCCTGTGGATAGGAGCTAAAGCTACTGATGTATTTATTAAAGTAGTGTTCAGATCATATTTTACCTCAGGTACTCTACCAGGTGCTTTCGGATGTTTCGGATGGATCAGCTCCCTGAAGTTGCCTCTCTGCTTCCTCAGGAGCAGTGTCAGCACAGCCAACAACTCTTCAAACTCCAAATATTCAAATATTTTGAAGCACATCTGAAAGCGACCGTGGTACAGCTTCAGCTCCTCCACCAAATAGTGAAAACTCTCCTGTCTCGTCTTCTTCTTGATTGATGTGAATAGTAGTGATGAGTTTAATTTCCCTCTGAAAATTTAACTTTTTCATGTTGTTAATTTGTGTCTCTCCTGATGTGTAAAAAACTTTACCGATAGTGTTCCCAGTACGGGCATCATAAGGGGGCCAGAGGTACAGGTGGTTCAAACATCTCATCACATTGGAGTATACTGGGCATATCCTACTGGTGAGCAGACCCAGAACATGCTGAAGGGATTATATATCTCATCCAGTCTGGGAATGTCTGTGGATACCCCTGGATAATCATGGCTAGGGAGAGGGACATCTGGACGACCTTGCTGAACCTGCTTACAGTATTTGCCCCCTTCCTGATTTATATATATATATATATATATGTAGGGTTTTTTTTGCATATTTGTCACACTTAAATGATTCAAACCATACACAAATTTCAATATTGCGCTAGATAAGCAGAGTAAATGCAGATTTCAAATGATGATTTCGTTTATTAAGGAAAAAAATGCTGTCCAAACCTGCCTGGCCCTATGTGAAAAGTCAAATCAAGCATTTGCGATAACTGGCATCACTGTGGAGGAATTTTGCCAACAATTTAAGTGATTTCTTTATTCAATTAGTCTGACGTAGTGAGGCCTGGCCAGCTTTCAAAAAAATGTGATTAATCACAGTTCCTTCATGATTTAGCAAGGGAGGGGCATTTACTTTTTCACATAGGGTCAGGCAGGTTTGGACATCTTTTTTCCCATAATAAATTAAATCATCATTAAAACATTTTGTATTTACTAAGGCTATCTATGTACAATACTAAAATTTGCTTCATGATATGAATTATTTAACTGTAAGAGATATGCAAAAAAAACTAAGAATCAGGATGGGGGCAAATACCATTTCACAGCACGGTAATTGTTTTCATGACTAATTTGCCCATAGTGAGACACATGAGCTGCAGATTTTCTTTACAGCCACCAGGGGAGAAGTATTGAGAAAAAGACGCAAGGTCATCGACTAAATTGGTAATGCTTCGGTAGCTGTGATGATATTGGGTTTGTCAGAAACCACAGGGGAGCAATAATGCAAGCAGAGCATTATTCTGCAGGAACATTTTCACAGATTGATGCCTGCTGATGAACATGTCTAAAACATGAAGATGCTGATCTCCAGACACAGTCTGATGAATGAATTAAGCTTCGAGATTTGGTTGTAGGAAATTTGTGTGTGTGTTTATGTGTTTTTCCCTCTGTGCTCATTGACTGCAACCTGCAAAGAAATGCTAGCAGCCATAACTCCTCCAGCAGTGGAACACATTTCATTCGTCCTCCCTCCCCTGTCTTACTTCATTCTGGTCCCATTTGTCTCTCTCTATCACCCTCTCTCTTCCTCCTCCTCCTCCTCCTCCTCCTCCTCCTATCTGTACCCCTCTAAAGACAAATTCATATCTACAACAGTGGAAACAGTAGGAGCGGCGTGATGGTGGAGATCCACCTCACTCAACCCCCCACACTCCTTCCACCCACAAGACCAGTGTGGGATGAAAATTAGCTGGAGGCCTCTAGGCTAAAATCTTGAAGCAGTGTTTCGTGCCAGAAAAATATCCACACCAGGTGTTTCTGCCGTTTCCTTCATTAAAATGAAAAACACCACAACAGTTAATTCTAGCTGTACTGAACACGCATAGATGATAGAGGAGCAATATTTAATACAGGTAATAACAAAGTAAATACTATATTTTCATTTCTGCTCCATGCAGTGTTTATACGATGAAGGTGCCATTCTAATGCCACCATGTGTTTGGTCACAGATACGACAGTGCAGTAAATAACAAAGTGCACTAAAACGTCCAACCAGTGTCCTCAGATTGAAGACTACAGGCCTGGAAAAGCTGTATGTCTGTGGCATGGTAATGCTGTTTTAAGGCCGTCACACACTGGTCGGCAACTGGCCCCTGCTGAAGTGTCTGCTGTGGAAAGATTCCACTCTTTAGTCTTTACAACTGATATTGGCGGCTGAAAATGTCATGACCAAGTGGGACCCACAGTAACTATACATTTACCCGACTTATGAAGTTATCTATATAATAATCGTTGTTCAAAACGTTTCTTTTCTTTCTTTTTTTTTCAGGAAATTGCACTGTTTACGTGCTGCTGGTTTGCGTCCATCTTTATTATGACACAAGAGCAGGAAGAGGTTTCCATTCTAGCTGGATATGTGGTGTTGTTTACTGTCAGAACTTCCTGTCATTACTGAGCAATCATTAAGTGTGTTGCTCTACTCAGTTGTCAGATGTGTGCTGCTTCCATGCTGTCAAAGACTAAATCTGTCATCTATGGCAGGAAAAACTCTTAATTACAACTTTGTTGTAATTTTAAAGTACAACAAAGTAATATTGAAAATGTCATGTGTCATGTCACAGTTGTGTTATGGTTTGTGCCTTCTGCAGACGGAGAATAACGCAGGTACACATAAAAAAATTAGGCTAATCAATGTAATTAAAGTCTAGATTCAAGATAAAGACATAGTTGAGCAACATTTCATATAAGTTACTGCCCAAAAGCACAGGAGATACCATGGGGGAGAAAAAAAAGTGTGGCTTGAGCACAAAGTAAAATCATCATTCATGTTCTCAAACAATTGGCTTCTTTTCAGATCTCCACATTGTTCCATAAACATCACTGAACTGAACATAACTTGAAGTTATAGTTTATGGTTTCATAGTACAGATTTTCAATGTTTTCATCTATCCATCCATTTTCTGAACTGCTCCGTCCCCGTAGGCGTCCCAGGTGTGCTGGAGCCTCTCCCAGCTATCATACTAGCGAGAGGCAGGGTACACCCCGGACAGGTCGCTAGTTCATCGCGTTTCAATGTTTTCACTGACCAACTTAATTGACATCTGTAAATCCATAGTCTGAGAAAAAAAATGTAAGGACAGCAACAAGTTTACCACTTTGGTGCAGCACTTCTCTTTTTAATTACACTGGGAAGTGAAGACACTGATAGTTGCACTTTTGCAAGTGAAATATTTGCTGGATAAAAGATTTCAGCTGGTTCAGGAAACCAACCTCCATTTTTCCACAAAAAAAACCAAAAAATTAAAACGTCGATTTTTCTGACCACTGTCTTATTTCCACTGTCTTTCTTTCCACCTGACATGACCTCAGTCACAGGGAACTTGATGGAGTTTCCAGACAGAATCGATGCTTGATCCTGCTTGAGTCCTAGAGCTTGAGGTTGCATTTCTTAAGAGTTAAGAGACAATGATTTTCCAAAGACCTCCCGAGCCCATGTGGCCATGATGCTTTCTCATGCAGTGCTGCCTAAGCCTTAAAGGTCATGCACAATCTGTAGCAGTTTCCACCTTTGGCCTTTAAGCACTGAGATTTCCCTACAGTCTTTGAATCTTTACACAATATTAAGTTCTTTGTGAATTTCGCTTTGCACTGACTGACACTTCTCTTACGAAGTTTGTCCACGACAAATCTTTGCTTCCAAAGTGGATGATCCTTTTATGCCCAGTTATGATACCCCATCTAATCTTGGAATCATCCACAACACCATTACTGACAGCCTTATTCAGCCTTATTTTGCTTCTGTCCCAACGAGTGTGTCAAACTAGCAAAACATTCAAACCTTTATTCAGAGAACAGCAGCTCACACAAAAATGTGAAATGTGTCTACTAATAAATACACTGTTCTGCATATGTAAAGATTAAAGTTTCCAATAAGTGGATTTAAGTGAACTCTAGAATTGATAGAATGGCGCCTGCTGGTTGGCAGCCAGTTACAACAGCTCCTCTCTTTGTGAGTTGTTTTAGTTGGTTTTGTTGGCTCATCTTCCTCCAACTCACGAGTGTTCTTCTGAAGTGATGGGAGAAGTGGACTGACTGGGATTTTTTTTAAGGACCTTGGTGATTTTTTTTTTTGGAGGCACATGTTACCATGTTTTTTTAGCTAGCATGCTATTAGCTACTAGCTATTAGCCATGCAAAACACAAACCTGCTACCAGAAGAGAGACACTGAAGTCCACCAGAAATCCTCCAGAAGCTCTGAAATCCACCAGGAGCTGTGGAGGTAGAGGCCCAGAGCTAGAGAGAAATGCTGGTGAGGAGATGTCTCTCCAGTGGACAAGTCACCTGCACTGATCAAGGATCAAACCAAGACATGGTGTCAGTCCTGATGCACTGTAAATGGATGGTTTTCATCTGGGGAACATGACCCTGCTGCCATTGGACAGTCTCCATCATCCAGACTGAAGTGACCTGTATAACTGCAGACTGACCTGCTGTTTCTTAGCTTAAATGCACCTGTCAGGTCACTGCTGTTGTTGCCTCATGACCTCAAGCTTTGTCATTTACTAAATGTATATTGTTATAACCATTATGCTATTGGTCTATTCTGTATATCCTATGTTTTATCTTTATTCTGTTCTGGTGTTTAAATTTTGATTAACACACAAATTTCCCCTTCAATAAAGTGTTATCTAATCTAATCTAATCTAGTCTCTAATTTCATGAATGAAAATTAATCAACTCAATGCCATAAAACAAAAATAGCAAAAGATGACCTGTTTTTTTTTTTCTTATCTAATATTTGCCATGACTTCAATCTTCCTCTAACCTTCAC
Organism: Helostoma temminkii; assembly: GCA_900302695.1. NCBI lineage: Eukaryota > Metazoa > Chordata > Actinopteri > Anabantiformes > Helostomatidae > Helostoma > Helostoma temminkii. The sequence goes on from OMLM01008306.1 coordinate 39,944, forward strand.
CAAGTGGTTTTTGTTTCCTAATGACATATGTGAAATGTTTTGTTTCACCTCTTATGAAGTGGAAATCTCTGTGCGCTACACAGCCTGTGGTGGTGAATTATTTCAGGTTGGGTCATTTCCTCTGGCCTGTGCTGCAATATATTGTTGCAAGTTAATAATCTGCAGATTTTTTTCATGATTAAATGATTATTGCTTTGTTCGTCTAATAGCTGGTTCTTACATTTTCACTGTTAAAATGAAACACCATGCTGAACCTGCACTTGAAAGAGGTGTCAGCCTTGTTAAAATACCATGTCCAGCTCACTGACTGCCCAGTTTAAATCCTATTGTGTTTACACTGGCTTCTAGTAGAGAAGTGCTTCATACACTTCACACAATTACTGATAATTTGTTGGTGCTCATTCCTTTGTCCTAATGACTCTTCAGTTTGTGAGAATGAACCTTTCAGCTGTTTTCAGAACAAAGAGAGGAACTGAAATCTGCCGACTCTGCTGGTAGATAAGGGCAGGGCTTTCCCAGGGTTTTCATTGTGTGTGTGTATGTAAGCATTTCTGGATGTGTTCAGTTAGTTCATACATATGCATGTTTACACATGTTGCCACAAACATCATGCATGAGATTGGTTCCTCCATAATCCATCACACCTGCAGCAGCAGAACCTTAACCTTAACAAACATGAGAGAATGTGTTTGGGGAAAGCAGCCTGGGTAAACAATGGTGATCAAATTTCTCTGTTTCCCCCAGTGATATGAAAAACACTGAATAAAAAGTTTTTACATACAAGCAAAGAGAAATCTAGAAATTTTAAATGTGATCTGGAGGGTGGGTCTGTGTGTGTTGGCTCTGCACTAAACACTAATACAATAAAAATTACGTTCCTTTACAACTGAACTGCAACCTTGATTGCGTTTTTGAAGTGACCGTAATCATTATGTTATCATTAATGAATGTAACGTCACACTAATTAACAGAAACTGAGTCACAAGGACACGGTTGGGTTGGATGGAGGGCATATAGTGTGCAGGACTGGCAATCTGCAGACCTGAGATCTAAACCGGAGTCCTGCATGAGGTTAGGTTTAGGCATGAAAAACACTTTGCTTAGTGTTAGAGACAGATCATGTTTGTGTTGTTGTTGTTAAACTGCAAGATCGGGTATTTTAGTGGAAGAGAAAAGGGATGTTGTAGATCGGATAATTTGGTGAACAAAAATCTGTTGCCTGTGACATTTAATTATGTTTCATATGTTTGATGAAGTATCAACGTGTTTGCGACTTGTCATTTAAATTAATTGTAAACATGTTGTTATTACATTGGCAGAAAATAATCTGGTTGCAATTGCGTTTCACATAAACACGTAATTGTGATTGTCGTTCAGTTGTATAGGAATGTAAGAACGGAGACTGGGTTGTTATTTAAATGTCCAACAGCAGTTTTACTCCAAATCTAACAGCAAGTTGGAATAAACTCCAGCGATTGTAGCCTCTGCTGTCATCTTGTGGATGAATAGTAGAGCTATTTTGACAATTCAATCATATGGGCTACATTATAAATTTTTATCCTATTTATTTGCGCATATACATGTAATATAGCAGAACAAGAAAAAGAACACATGACAGGAGATGTCTATACTTTGAAACCAGGGATCAGATCTATAAAATAATATATATCCTAAAAATGTTTGTTATATAGTTTAGATTAATATACTCTGCTTCTAAAAGCAGAGTTACCAGTTAAAGCACAGTGAGACACATGAAACCCATTAGCAGATCAATAGTAACTCTAGAGAGAGAAGTCATAGATAGACTATATATAGTGTAAAAGTATGCTGACAGTCAACAATAAAGTTTTATGAGCCTAAATCTAAAGTCAACTCAAAGCTTGTCAAATGAATAGATCTCCTATCATACACAGTTTGAGATCAGGCTAAACTGGACTTTAGTCAAGTTTAATTTTTTGAAACGTCACAGCCATTTGACATTTTACTACATAGCCGTAGAATCTTACAGTCGCTGTCTGAGATATTGCTGAACTGAGAGCTGGTACGAACTTTACAGCATAACAACAGTCTAACAATGAAACAAGTCCACATCCTATCCAGATCTCTTGATCTGACTGTGCTACAGAGTGTGGACGTGTTGCTCAGAGGGGATTCCTGCCTATGTGTGTGTGTGTGTGTGCTATGAACAGAATGGTGCCCTTTTTATTTGTGTCCATTACCGCATCCAGCTTCGGGAAAGTGCTGCAGTCACTTTTTCACACACCCGCAGTCCTCTGTTAGAGCACGGGGTCATCAGCGCTGCATGCTGCTGCATGTCAGAGCTCAACTCCAATAATCCACATTGATTTGTGGGGTAGAGAGGAAACAGCTCCCAGGAAAGAGGCACTCAGATCCAATGTGTGTTCATATCTGTTGAGGTGTGTCAGTTCAGTCAGAGTGCCTCTCTGACTGTGTCTGTGCTTCTATAAGTGTGTATGTGTGTGTGTGTGTATTCATGAACACACGTGTATCAAAGAAGATGCACTCAGCAAGATATAAACTGTATAATGATCGATGGATGGATGCAAAGTGGGAGGACAGAAGCTTGAATTAATGGATGAAGGATGACAGACAAATAAATGGGTGGATGGATAGATAAGCGGACATACAGCTCGATGGAAGGCAGCTGGATAGTTGGATGGACGTGTATAGATAGATTGGTGCACGCTGATTGGATGACTGGATGGATAGATGACTAAATGGGTGGATGCTTGACAGAAAGCCCTGTCAAGCCAACAATAAAACAAAAGATCAGATAAAAATAGATCCTTTGCTCCCTTTTTCTGACATGTTCTTCAGACAAACAGCTTCAGTTGGTTTGGTTTTTTTGAGAGCAGAGACTCTAAAGGCTGCGGTAAATATTCAACCAGCTCCTGGCAGAGGGGGAGGGGAAAGAAGGCTGTAAATCTGGAGTTTATGGTCAATCCGTGGACCAGTAAAACATACCGAGCTGTGATATCAGTCAGAAGGACAGAGAGGGAAAGGGCAACAGGTCATCAGGGAGGGAGGAAAGATAAGAGAGAGAGAGATGAAAGAGGGGAAGGTCAAACTGCTTGAGAAAATAAGGAGGAGGAGCTTTGTGGTAACATCCCTAAGTCGTATTAATTTTTCCTTTACTTCATCTATCAGGTGCATCCTGTTTGCTTTAATTATCCTCGAGATGTGCGAACAACTTAATTGGACATTAGAAATTCACTTCCCTGTGTACATAAGATCCAACAACATCACACCACACAGGAAAAGAACATCTTCTAGGGGCTCTTAACAAAGTCATGGAGTAGCTGTGATCTTTTCCATTGTGTTAGGTTTCAGATGGAGGCGACCCAGCTGTTGTGGAATTAAAAACATCTACAATCTGTGACAGCAGGGCTGAGAAAGATCTCATTTCTTTCTAGTCAGGATCGCCACAGCTGAGCATGGGCATTTCATAAAAATGAAACACACACAGGTTTTTTGTGTTAAATTTGTCCACAGTTTAAAAATATTTGAAGCTTTTTTTCCTTTAAAAAAAAAAGCTCCACAAAAACCCACTGTACACTACCTGTTTGGCACCAAACAGCAGAAACATGTTGACAGACCAGACAATGGCTAACTAGATAGTAAGTTTGATGGTGATGATACAATTTGTGATATTACAGTTAACAACCTTTTTCTGCTGTAGCTTAAATCATTTATAGGTTTGAGTAAAAACAGAAATACAACCAACTAAAAATACCAGTAAAAGTGATGAATCTAAAATCTGAACATACAAATACATTATCAGATAAATGTACTTATGGAAAGTAAAAAATCTTTTGAAAATGACAATAAAAACTGCTTACAGTATGTCCTCAGTTTACCTGCACTTTGCTTCCCATTGCTGACAGCAGGAGTCAGTTTGTGTTAACTTATGGAAGAATAAATGAAAACATGGAAGGAAAACTAAAGACAAAGAGCTGCATCGTTCAGCCTTGTACAGTCAGATGTCGTGGACCTTTCTGATGTCACTCTGAATATTATATAAGTTATATAAGGTGTTGTTCTTGTGTTTATACATATTTGACCAAACCTGCTGTTTCCAAAAGGCAGAGACATCTTTCAGCCGCTTCAGGCCGCCATGAGAAACTGATGTCATTGTGAATATGTTAAGCTTTCGCTCTTATGGCCATGCATATTTGACCAAACCTGAGGCAGAGGGAGCACACAGCACTCAACATGCAATATGAATGTTTATGTGCACACAACCATCACAGCCACAAGCCCAAACTTCACTTTAACCTTGAAATGCTTAAGTTTCTTATTTATTTCTTATTGTCAATGAATCACATCAAGAGACACAAACCAACAATCAGTAAGCGTATCCTTCAGCAAGTACTGTTTGTATCCAGAGTCTTATATATAATACTTCTGAGTAGTTCCAAAACTATTAAAAATACGACTGTGACCATTAACACACACTGTAATTTTTTTAAACTAGATTTGACATATGCAATATATGCAATATGTCAAATCAACTAGAGCACCAAATGTGGAGAAACCCCCTGCTGAAAATTGTTGAAATAAAATTACATAATGTGAGGTGTTTATGAATTCGAGTGCCACAGAAAAGGTACAAGCCAAAGTACTGTGAGATGGACAAGCACATGTTTTGTCTTTTCATGGAATCCACTGTTGTTTGCAGTATTGTAAAGTGTTACCCAAAAAGAAATATACAGAAATGTGTTAAACTTAAACGTGTTTTTTGGAGCTTGTGTTCACATTCACTTCTCACCAAAGCACACTGAGCTGAATGCACTTTTTTCCACATAAAAATTTTCCAGTGTGGATTCTTCATTATTTTTAAAAACTTCATTGTTTACATACATGGAAACTTGGAAGCAGTTTTCTTCTTCCCTGCTTTTTGATGGACTATTGCTGTTTCTTACCACGTTGCTGCCACCTGTAGGTCAATGAAATGTGAACCCACTAACAGTACTGTGACTCACATTATCTATGTGTAGCCTAACAAAATTAGTTCACACACAGAACACAATAACCAGGGTTCTTTGCAGCTTTAATGAAATAAAAAAAATAAACCACCTTTAAAATTAACAGAAGTAAGATGACAGTAATACTGTAATTCAAATACAACAGTCCAAATATGGTCCCAACAATGTATACAAGCTTTACATGGATATTCCAGAGAACGCACAACTCAACACACTGTTAATTGCCATAAAAGAATTCAGTTTTCATTCCTATGCCACCTCCTACCTGTACCAATAGCATGGTTAGGGTTTTGTGCACATTAACACTACTTTATTAGTCAAATGAAAACAAAACCATCAACAGCATTTGGCCGAAACTTTCATGACGTCTACTACTACCGTATCAAAATTCACGTTCTATCAAAACTATCTCGTTAAAATATTACCAGATACCAGATAACAAGTCAAGTGTTCAATCATGCATATCTGAACAAGACATAAACCTATGTGTCATTTTACAAAATGGACTCACACATCAGTTTTCCAACACAACACTTATGTATCTCCAAGAAAGACCAAGCATGCAGTTAGCAGTGTCTTGGCAGAATAACCATATTTTACTCCGTAGCACAAGTCTGAACTTTTTACGTATACGACTAAACAATGTTTCAGTCAAAATAGCTTAGATAAGATATTTTACCCTAAATAATGGAGCTTTATATTCTGTTACTACCAGGCTACATATGTGCTTGTGGAGGTGGCTTAGCAATAGAAGAGATAGTCAAGTTAAAGCAGGTTCAGCATTAAACTCAGCACAGAATAGGAACATTTCACCATGACAGTGGACTTGAGTCCGGAGGAACCACCTGACATTTACTTTGCACAGACCTTGTTTCTAAAGACAAAACAGACACAGTGAAAAGTGTCAGTGTGTTTGCCGGATTATAAATAGAGGTATGATAGAGGTATTTTCTGAATTCATCTTTCAGTATGAGTGAGACTTGCATTCAGTCTGACTGCAGTAGCAGCAACAGAAGAGGGTTCCCCTGTTATGATGCTGCTTGTAATTATTGGATTATTGAAGAGTGGAGGAGCTGGTGGCCAACCTGAGCCCTTCACACTCATGATCACAATCACAAAAACATCAATACCCTCCTCCCTCTGCTGCCATCCATTCTGCAGCCCCCCTTCTCCTCTCCTCAGACTGCTGAGTGGAGGAGGCAGAGCCACTGGGAATCCCACAGTCATACATTATATAACCAGCTCTGTGCTGCAGTCATGGTGCTCAAGCTGTGACACTGATTAACTGGTGGTTGTTCTTCTAAATCTAGCAGATCAACCTCCATGTGGAAAATTAATCATTTTCCCATGTACTTAAAGCTACATTCTGATTTTGTTAAAACACCCAAACTGGTTGAAATGTGTTGTCAGCTCAGAGTTAAGACATGACTCAATGTTATCTGAGCCAGACGGTCCAGGAGTCAGGCCCACTTCAAGCATTTTAGACCGCCTCCAGTAATTTTCATGTGAACAACCAAGTGGAACACATCATCTCCTATGAGCTAGTTTGTTTGAAGCATACTGTTAAGTCCTCAAGTAGACAACCAGTGTGTAGTTAGCAGCTTATGGGTCAAGGTGTAAATGGGTGTTAAACTGCCTGGGGAAGGGTGCCAGGACTTCACTGTAAGTGGCTGATAAGAGGGTCATTCCAGTTTGACGTAAACAGCTTCCATCACTTTTCATTATCAGTCTTCTCCGGCCAAAGTGTGCAAAGTTTTATCGATTGTTCCATTAATTGAGTAATTGGATAAGAAATTATTTAGATAAAACATCTTTAACAACCTCAAGCAAGTTCAGTTGCCACCAAATAACCTCTTTGGAGATACCACAAACTTGATGACTGAGAATTCCACCAGCATCTGTTACAGACTATACAAACAGGCACAGAAAAACTATTTTTGTGTTTGTAGTTAATGAGACAGAAGGAGAAAAGGAAGGGAGATGGCCCATTAAACCTCCATTCTATTTCCTGTTCTGTTTTATTGCAGGGGAATTCACAGTATAGTTGTGCTGATTTACATATTTTTCCGCATCTGTTGTCAGACAACATAACTCATTCAGAGGTGGAGAAACAAAATTGTGACGTCATTAAACAAAAGCAGATTGAATTTTTCCTGTTGTATGACGGTTACCGCATCGGTTCTCAAGAAGAAAAAGAAAAACACTTACTCTGAAAACTGGATAACAACGAAGTAGTGGATGGAGCTGCAAGACTAGTTTGAGAACTTGAATTCACAGGCATTAAACAGGTGGAGGTGTTGAGAAACAACAGAAAATCAATAGCAGGCCTAATTGTTTGCATCAATTACACCGATAATTGCAGAATCATAAGACAGAACGTCAACAAATTCACACCCACTGTTGGTTAATTTGTACAGTCAGTGTGAACATGAAAGCACAGCACACATACACCACAGATAAACTGTAAAAAAAATTATTGTTGGAAAATAAATAAACGGTTTGTTATAATGTGGCAGTTTTATGGGTTTGGTTAGGTGAAGACAACATCTCGATTTAGAGAAAGATCAGGATTTGGGTTAAGAGAAGTACTTCATGAAGGTCAGAGGGCTGTCATCACGATTGTGGTTTCATTAGAAGAGATTTCGCTATAAGAATATGTGATGAACATGATTTATTAATAAAGCTTTAACTCAGTCTCTGATGATGGCATAACAGGGGATGAAGCAGATCTTTGCAGTCTGCTGTACAGGAAATTATCTGTTTCTGCCCCAGTGAAATTCTTGAGCCCTCTGGTGGTAGAAGCAGCTGGGGTGGTGTTGAGTAAAAAGGCCAACGAGAAAAAGGCTGTTCAGAAATAAGACACAAGCAATGAAAGGTTGGTTCGCATGGAATGAAGTAAGTGGTAGGTTAGGGGAGAGGTTAGACCAGAGGATCATGACTGACTGGATCAGTCTCATTGTTGAACTGCAGTAATCTTCCAATTAAAGTAAACAATAGGGGCTGGCTGGTGGAAACACAAAACAAACAGCAGTTTCCAGTAAGTCCAGTATTTTGTCAATACATCCACACTGGCCTCCTCCCTGGAGAAAATGGACCAAACCAAAGGTGTAAAAGAGACAGTAAAGGTGTTGGTTGGTGTATTTTCAAACTCTGGACAAGGTCACACTTCAAGAGTTAATGCTCAACAGACTAATCACACGTTAACTCCAGCCAGGATGGGACTTAAATACCTAAAAGATGGTCACATTTTTAACAGAGGCAGATATGTCAATTAGGGGACAAGCAGGTGGTGAGGCGAAGAGGTAGGCAAAGGTCAGCAGACCTGGAAAGGTATGACAACAGGGTCACATAGACAGTGAAGAACCAGGGGAGGTGGGATGATATGTGCTAGTGGAGCTAATGAGGGAATGGGAAGCAGGGAAAGTGAGGTTGCTGCAGGGCATGTTGGTGATAAGACATGTAGGCATGCAGTGAATGACTGGATCAATATACTGTGACACAGACATGTTCTTGTTTGCCCACTTTTATCTTTTCTACCCAGTCAGTTGTAAAAAGTATTTTATGAAGTGTTGTCAATGTGACAAATAAACTTTAAATTTGAACCTTTTTTAATTGTATCCCCAAATAGTTTTCAACTAAACTTTATAGTCATGTATGAAGGAGAGAGAAGGCAGCCATAATGTACTTTTCAGAGTAGATCACAACACTGAACTATCCTTCCGGCTTTATCATCACATTCAGTCACGATGGTTGTGGGTTTTTTTTTTTTTTTTTGTGAAACACTGGCTGAATGCCGAGGCTCAGTTCGAAGCTAACAGCAGACAGGATGGAAAAAGTAGGAAACGGTTAATGTATATGAAGCAGAATAGCGTGGGAGTGAGGTCACAGTTTTAATCAATATGAAACAGTTGGAGAAAGTTAGAAGGTAGAGACAGAGACGGACACGGAGGGGGCAGGTAACGAGGGGGTGGGAGACAGTAAAGCTCAACTGATTTGAATTCTATTCATAATTCTCAGCTGGGAGGCTGGTTAGCTGAAGGCGGCGGATGATGAGAGATGGAATGAAAGAGGGGGAGAAGGTGTAGGAGGAAGAGAGAGAAACAAAGGGAAGGACAGGATGGGTTGGAGTGTTGAGTCTCTGAGGGGGAGGGAAACTGGGAATTAAATACAGCTTGGCTTCAAACTGAAAGGTAGCAAGACAGACCGAATGAATGAATGAAAGACAGACAGGAAGAGAAAGAGAGTCGCTGCTGTGTGGAGGTTTGGACACTGATTTACAGCAGCTGCTTTGTTTTATTCCTGCAAATCAGAAACAACATGAACCATTCTCCTCCACATACAGACACAAAAACACACACACGTCTGGCTTTAGGAACGATTCTTTCGGTAATGTGATTACTGTTTGTAGTAAAGAGTAGTGTAGTGTGTGTGCAGCACATCCAGACGTCCCTTATGGACAGAAAAAGTTGTCTTGGACTGGTTTACTTTCAGAGGGAAATGTGATAAGATCATTGATTTTCGATAAGCATCTAGGCTGACGTGTCCTCAAAACACATCAATACTAAGAACACGTGTAACATACACCGATTATTCACATACAATATTGGTCTTTTGTCAGTCTAGAGCCAGGTCATGACAAACTGTCCTCTCAGTCTGTTTTGTTCTATACACAACTTAAAGAGTAACTAAACAAATGCCAGTGACGCATGAGAGTGGGTGAGGTGTAAGGAAGGAGGTTGGGCAGTGTGACATTACCAGACCAGAGAAAAATGGAGAGACACATTATCACAGGGCACCTATACCACAGATGGCTCGTTTGAGATGGAGGAGTATTCCCCTCCTGAATGCTCTGAAGCAGACGCTGTGCTGGTCCCCAGCTGTATCAATTGCAGGTGTTGGCTCAAGCCCCAGTTATGCCTGTATCGCCCCAGTAATGCAGAGAAGAGGAGGGGAAGTCGTGAAATTTGGTATCGCACTAAAACTTAGTGCTAGCTCTGGAGCTGGTGCATGTGCTGGTTTAAAGTTGGCTTACTTCTACCTTCTAAGAACCGGTTTGCTTTTCCATGTGTCACACTTCCTCCCTGCTTTGCTCACTCTGCTAATCTGCCTAACCATGTCCACCTGTGCCACTCTCTTTAGAAGCAGGTCTGCCTGCACCAATACTCTGCCAGATTGTCTGCTACCTGTCATCGGTGTGTAACCTGTGCACCCAAGCGAATTTTCCTCTCAGTTTTTCTGATCATGAGTAAACTTGTGGCCCTGGTTCCTGTGTTCCCTCACCTGTTCCTTTTTAATAACCATTTTAAAACCATTTCTCATGTTGCCCTTTCTGAGTCTGGGTCCCCAGACCCATCACACCATAGGCTAGAGAGCCACCATAGAGCCATTTTATTAGATCACCATGTAGGTCCCTGCCTTCACAGCAACACTAAAGTTAAGCACAACAAGCATTACAATGTCTCTGTACCTCCTGATTTTTGTGAGCCTACATTCATTCAAACACTACTGGTCCAACGCTTGGACTGCTTGTTGTAATCTCTGTGTACAGCAATTAACCTATGTACCATTTTAAGAAAAAATAACTAGATACATACAATGTTTATAATGCAAATCACTAGACAGATCATAGGCAATATGATCCACACCTGCAAAAATTTATTATTTTGATTGGATATTTAAGTTTTTATGGGATAGGGCTACACATTACTATTGCTCAGTAGTCATGCATTAGATTAAGGCATGTCGGCCCTAGTGGGCGTGCCCCCCAGTTTGGGAATCACTGCCCTGCATGAACATGATCCAGAAAAGTCTTCATCTTCTGTCAAGAAATATTTTCAAAATGTTGACCCATATTTCTATAATCAACATAACAAAGATTTGGCGTGTGCTCAGTTGACTCTTGCTTATGTCAGACTGCTGTACAAAAATAAAAATTCTTGACCTTTTGGAAAGAAGAAACATGTCACCCAGAGGAGTATTGTGTCTGGCTAATGTGCTCTGGGCAACAACAAAGGTCTAAAAGAATATGAATAATATCCAGGTTGCAGACTGTCATTACATGTGAGCAGAAGCAGCTAAATGTGGGTTTAAGTGTATGTGTGCAAAACCAGGATTTGTAGGGTAAAGGTGGTCAGTTCTGGTTTGCATTTCCACAGCGTTTTCTTTTTTATGTTGGTTGCTTTTTAAACCCAATGCATGTGCATGTTCATACCTCAGTTGTTATGCTAATGCCCAAGAGAAGAAAACTCTAATGAATCACAGGTGACCTAAAAAGTCCTTCAAGCACCTGCCTACACCTGCAAGTTCCTGGAACTTGATTTAGTGCTGCCTTCTGAGAGAGGCTGAAATTTAACTTCCAGAACTTTCCTCCAAACTAGGCAAAGGTTAGTGGAAACAAAACTCAGTTATGGTTCACTAAGTCCCTGCAGTCAAAGACTTTAGGTTATGATTTTAAAGTGGCTGGATTTGGATGGATTTGTTGTAGAGTTGAGTCCTGCAGTCATTGAAAACAGGGACTTGTATACTGGGCATTGATATTTCATAATTACTGCAGTGATTTGTGTGGGACTAATGTAACAGAAGCCAGTTTTGACTGTGGTGTGCATGGTAGAGTTAAACCTTGATGGACTGTGCACACCATAGTCTCCTTCTGTCTCCCTTTGTCTTGCTATCTAACTGAGTTACTGTTAGTATAAACCACAGATTTTCAAACATGCTTTCCCAGGGAGACATGGGACATGGACCAAGAGAGGTGAGCCAGATATTATGTGAGTATCTACACAATGGGAAGTTAGTTATTTTGTTAGAGTGACTGATGTGGTTTGCTAATTAACATGACTCACAGGTCAGACAGGATATTAAGACACTTTCAAACCCCATAGCGTCCAATTGCTGCAATTTACCATATGTCAAAATTACTACTCCTTTTCTGAGGATAGGAATTCTTATTATACAACAGTCCTCAAATAATGGGAATGACCCTAAAACCCCCCAAAATCTGGATCACAATTTTCCCTGGACCAATGTAAACAATTACAAATTTGTGAGGGCATTGTATGGACAGTTATTCACTGGAGGCTTCACCAGATATAAAACCCTAAATGAAACAGTTCACTTTGAGACGACTTGCTCAGACCCCACAGTGTGACTGTGTCTATCCACAGACATGCACAGCCACCATATGTGGGTATAAAGCACTGGATTAAGTCTTGCGTCTCGTTGTCATAAACACGTCGCACTGTTGGATCTACTAACAGTCTAAATATGGATGTTGTGAGCTGGTCTCTGTTAGGAAGCTGCAGGCCTCCTGTATAAACATCCAGCCTCCAGACCCAACACACAGTACACTGAGGAAAACTGAACAGTGTTTAGATCCGTCTGATGGAAAATCCACTGCAGTAATGTTCTGTTGTAGAAATGTATTGTTGCTTCAACACAAGTACCAGACAGGCTGTAATGTGAGTCAGAATAAAAGGTGCAAATGAAAAGCTGAGACATTAATGTGCAAAAGTGAAAAAAAAAAAACAGTGACACCTTGTTTATGCTGCTGCTGACCTGCATCGCATTAGAGAGGTGTTTATGTTACAGATAACACATTTCAGCAGCACCACAAACTGCAGCATTTAAAATGATTACACAACAGAATCACCATCTCCCTAAAACAGTCTCAACAAAAGCAGTTTTATAGTCTTTTAAGTCTGCATCAGTTTTAGCTAGGTGTACCTAATAAACTGGCAACTGACATTGGAAATCTTTCTTAAAAATCTTCCATGTAAAACATAATAAACCTAAACAAAATAAACCATAGTTTCAGGTGAAGTTTAGAAAATATCTTGAAACAAAACAGGAAGATCACTACACCGTGAGAGGATAACATCTCTAGGCAGTTCATTTTTTGCTGGAGATGTTTTCAAACTCGTTTTAATGTTAGCTTTGAAAGACTTGTTCTTTTCTGACAGAGAAGCACACACTCATTCCAGAGAAGTTGAGAGATGCTGACATACTTCACCGTGTGAGTCTGTCTGGAACCTGTCAAGTCATCTGACATGAAACAACACTGTCCCCATGTGGCCGAATGAGAACATTCAGGACTTTAAACACTGATGTTGAAAATGAACTTGTCATTATCGCTTCAAAATATGTCAGAACATTTCACTTTTAACATGTCGGCTACAGTAAACACAACATACAGCATGTTACATTCACAGCAGTCAAGACAGGTAATTATCACTATTCCTTATTAAGACAATTTGGACACACCAGGTGTCACTGTCTTCATTATCTATTATATATATATTATATAATACATAAATGTCTCTATCAATACTATGATTTTAAATCAGTAGCCTGATTGAGAGCTTTGCTTTGCTGCTGTTTACATGCAGCATTTGCCTCATTATTTTAGTGAACTGGGAGGATATATATTTTTATTTATCATTAAAAACCTTTTCCTGTGCTTTTACATGAGATTCAGGAAGAAAGAATACTAAAGCTAAATGCCTTTAATAAAGCAGAGGGCACATTGAGTGGTGCGCACAGCTATTTTGAACACACAAACAAACTTTCAATTAGGGTTAACTGTTTTGTTTGAAGTTTTTCACTGAAGGCCACCTTTAGAATTCGGCTTTTTTTTTTTTTACTCCCGCAGAGATGCCAAACTAATGAAAGCACTGTTTGCTCAGGACTGAAAGGGACCCCCAGAGTTTATTTGTAGTCTCCACTGATGTTTCCCATGTCCTCTTAAAGAGCTCAGTGAGGAAGTGGTCCGGGTAGTTCACTCCCCCAGCATGCTACAGGGGCTTTCGTCAGCTTCCACCGCCTGCCGGCTCACACTAATGTGACCGCAGCACCAACTGGACTGCTTCTGTGTTCTGGTGACAGAGCATCCGGAACCGCTGGTTCTGATGGGAAGCTTAGAGTCCATCAATCCCTGCAGGATTCCAGCATCAAGCAGTGAACAACCAGTCCTTTTCTGGGACCTTAGTATGGTCTGTTGGTGGAGAAAGACTTTAGGGTAAAAACAGAAGTAGAAGCCCTGCAGCAAAGTCAGATAAGTTTACTTAAAATATTAAAAGAAAAAGTTCTCATTATGCAGTAATGTGTACACAGCATTAATTCAGTCTATTGACCTGCAAGATACTTTGTTTGCTGATCATTTGTCTTGTAACTGACACATTAACCTGCAAAGTCGCTTGTAAATAACTGGACAAATAAATTTAGTGAATGTAGTATAAAACTAAAATACTTAGTAAATACTGAAGTAAAGACCAGTTACTACATACATACAGTACTTTTTGTCTTTTGGGGCAGGGTGTGCCTGTAATGAAAATGATAACAGTGAATCATAATTTATGACTTTATTCAATTAAATAATAAACTACTCAATCTAGAGCTGCGTAACATGTTTAAAAACATTTTACACAAACACAATAAAAACTTTTTTAGCCAGCTAATTATCGTTAGCCGACTAGATTCTGAATCCAGAACTGAATCTGCTTGTCAAATGCAACTTTTATTTGTTCTGACGACAATGACGACAAAAATAAAATTTCAGTGGGATTACTGTTCTTTTTAAGGGCAATTTAACCAATTTTTAACTTGCCAAACAAGTATATGAATGGTATTTAACTCTTGCTTACTTACTGATGGCTTTTAACACATTCAGATATTGACCCGAGAACCACACCCAAAATAAAACAAGCCCTTAAGTTCCCAAATCCCAGGCATCCTAAATACCACACACACTGAACTGAAACTGAGCTGAAGACCAGTATCAGTCATGTGTTACGGATCCTAAGCAACCTCTGGGTTTGCTGATGCCTCGTGCTGGCTCTGCATTTAGCCAGCAGAGCATTTCATTTGTGAACAGGACTTTGTTAGCATTGCTGATTAGCACTGGGCTGTCGTCTTGGTAATGGCTGCTGGAAACAGATATTGTGCTGTGTGTTTCCGGAGCCTGCAGAGCTGGGACGCAGAACAAGACAAATACCATAAAACGACTGTCAGAGCACGCAGAGCAGAGCCTGGACATCAATAAAATAAGGCCCAATAATACATTAAAGCTTGGCATATCCATTTATCAGAGCTGGTTCATAAACTCAGAACATATTTAATTAGCTTGTTTAAAAGACAGTGCCAGTATTTCTCATGCTTTACTCCTTTTACTGAACATCACATACAGCAAACCTCAGAGTACTCTCTGATTATGAAGTGAATTAACAAGCTGCCAAAACCACACATGTTTAATTCACTGTTAACAAATTATGAAGTTGCTCTCTGTTTGCTGTTGGGTTGGAGCTTAATGGATCATCAATTTGTGATTGTGATTCACAGTTACATCTTACAATTATTTACATGCTGCTGAATTCACCTTTTTTCTTTTTCGACGTATCTCGTAGCTGGGTCATCACAGTGGAGCATGTTCCACATGTTTTACACAACCCTCCCAGTTGCTGGGTGTGGTTGAAGGGCGACCACTGTACCAACTGCACCAGTGCCGCTCCCACTGCTGAATTCACTGTATCACACAAATGATAACTTGTTGATTATTTTCTGGGTGCAAATAAAAGCAAATTTGTAGTTTGCAACGTGCTAGAAAAATGTTGTATTGCGTTTACCATGGTGTTAATCACCCTTCCCACTAATCCTTGTAGTTTTACTAGTGAATTATTTTCCCATTATTTCTAGACACAAACCTTCTGCTGCTCCTTGTCATTGTTGTCTGGTTCTCCTCTTCATGATGGAATATACACTTTCAATAGGAGGCAGATGGACGGCAGGCAGACCAGCGGAGAACATGTACTCTGTGTTTAAAAAGCCGCATTGTTATATCCACTGACATCCTGGGAAAAGACGTTATATGTCTATTTACAATTACACTATACTTCCCAGTGATTGCATTTCTCGATGCAGTGGCTGATTGTGTTAAATGGTAATAGTTTTCTTGTGTATTTCTGTTCCCGTGTGGCCAAACTCATCACATTAGCACAACTGTTTCTTATGCAGTGCTGCCTTAGGGGTCAAAGGTCACGTACACTGAGTGATTTATGATTTATGAGTTCCCAAATCTTTTCACAGTATTATGAACTATCCATCCATCCATCATCCCAACTTCCTCTTGAGGATAGTCACAGGGGCACTGGAGCCAAGCCACGTCCTTCTATCTATGATCTTTGCAATCCTGATTTGAGAAATATTCTTTTTGGACCAATGGCAATTCTCTCACAAATTTGGCACCAGGTGATGAGCCATGAAACTAACCTGATTAACCTGCCAAATATGAAAGAGAGTAATGTAATACAGATGTAACACAGTATTTAACTCTTCTGTCTTAACTTGTGTTGCAGGAAATAAAAAAACATTTTATAATTTAGTGACATTTAAGCTAATGTAGTAACTGAGTTAGCATTTATTAATTGGTGGCTCACTAAATGTTAACTCACTTAATGTGAGTTAGTCGCTGCATTATATCATGTATCAATTAGGCTTGTTTATAATTTAATGGTATAAAGTCAAAGTCGAAGAAAATAAGTCGATTCTGTGGAAAATGTGCAGCAATACAAAGCATGCAGTAAACAGAATAAAAAAACATCAATAAGTATTTATGGTCCTTCAAAAAATGTTTAATCATCAAATATTGTGTATCCATTAATATCACACTTTACATTCCCCTCATCATCCTCCTGTTTGACAGTTAATCCTGTAACTGTTTAGTCTGGACTGGGCTCAATAACAGGCGGGATTTTTTTAAAGGCAAGATGGTATGCCGAGGCAGACAGGAAGCAGATGAGAAGAGAGGAGTTTGCTGGGTAACAGGTGAGTAGGCAGGTGATCAGGGTGAGGATCTGAGGAGTGCGGTTTTACAAGATGGCAGTGTCCTTGTAGTTCTAGTTCTGTTCCAGTCCATTGTCAAAGCCAGGTTGTCAGTATTAAACATCAGATACACAATCCATAATCTAGGTCCAGTAACAGGTCAGGTATCAGGTTTCAGCAGATTTAGAGGTCCAGGTTCTGGTTCCAATGTCCAGGTTTTCCAAAAAGGCATGGCTGGAGAGTCGCTTCAGGTTTGATGGTTGACAATCTGGCAAGGGGAGAGTACCACAGTCATCAGGTTGATTAGAGAAGAGCTGAGTCAGTGAGTGAGAGAGTGAACAGGCAGAGAGTAACTAAACCAAATATGGGCAAGACAGGAAAATCAGGCTGGAAACCTTGACAAATCCAGTGTCAACCAGGTTTGTGTTGCAGTAAAGACTAGAAACTCTTGTTGGTTATAACAAAATTGTGAAATTATTTTATCGCTGAATTAAAAGAGCTTGAGGAAATGTAGGAGACATTCTTTCATTTAAAAATATCAGATATTGTGATTAAAACATATCGTTAATTTTTCAGTGCTCAGATGTAACTGAGATCTCACTTTTTTCAAACAGATATTCCAGTATTTGTGCTAAATGTGTGGTTTTAGAATGCATTGACTTTGTTTTCATAAATATATATACTATAGTTTACTCTTCATATTCAGTTACTTTTGACAGTCTTGTACATTTTTGTGAAATATTTAAAGTTATTTCAGTGAATTACTCAGTGAAGTTTAAAGGGAAAATGTCTGTGAAGTCTCATGAAAAGCTCCAGACAGAGCCTGCTTTTTTGTACCGGAGTCAAAATTGTTGGGGACGACTTATTTAATTTAACACTTTAACATTTCAATAATATGGAGTAACTAGAGTTTGGGCACAGTTCCTCTGTGTCTTTGCTGTACTGTAGGTGGAATCTGGTTTAGGGGGCCCACATGAGCAGGGGCATACAGAGTTCACATACAGGATCCAGTGTTCAGGTTCAAATCCAGGGCCTATTGCTAATGGGAATACACCATGCTGCTGTGTCTCCGCTTGTTGTCAAGGCACCCAAGCCGTCCTTATTGGTGCTCCTGCCATCCTTGTTCAGAAGGTCTAACAGCAGTCTAACCTTGGTTCCTTCTCATCTGGGACATTTTCAGTCATAAATCTTGGTGTAATTTATGACCAGGCTCCGACTCCGGACCAACAGGTAAAAGGTTTGACGCGTTCATGTTTTTTCCAGTTCAAGGAATATTCCCAAACTCAGGCCCATGGTGTTTCAAAGGGAACTGGTGACACCGATCCTCATCCTTTTACACTGGCTCCCAATTATTTTTAGAATTCAGATCAAGAGAATTGTTTTCAGAGCCCTACATGGTCCAGCACCTGTGTCCATTAGAGATCTGCTACAACCTTATAGTTCACCCTATGCTTTATTTTCTGTACACCGTTAAGTCTTACTTGTGTTTTATTGTTTGTCTGCTTTTATCTTGTACTGTTAACAACTGTGATGTCTGATCTATATAAATAAACTTCACTTTCTTACTAGAGGGGAGTTTTGGCTGATCAGGGTGGACTATTTCTCCTCCTCTGCATCTCAGCCCTCTTTCTTCTCGTTCTTCAGTGACTGGGGCAGCTGGTGGGAGGTGGTGGGTGTCGTGTAGCTTAGCAACTCCCTTGGTGGATGGCGATTGATATGCAGCTTTGTTCAAGTGTCTCTCTCACCGATGCCAGAGGGACACCTAAACAAAGAAGGCCTTATTGAAAGTTCCCCTCCTCCTTCTCTTTGCCCAGGCGACGTGGGAGAACAAATATTTCAGCTCAAAGGAAGCGGGACTCCACTAGAGAGAGCAGCGGTCCTGAAGTATAACTCAAAGACAGAGGAAGTCCAGGTGTTCAACAGCTAAATAAATGTATTAAGGCTTGAACGTCTTAATCCCCTTGGAATAATTCACAAATTAAATGCAAAACTTTCATTTGCTTCCTGGAATTTGAGCTGATTAAATGTTTGTGTTTGGGACTAACATTTAAGCCTTTTTCTTTGCAAAAATAGAACAATACATTCCCGGCTAAGGGAGGGTAACTGTGGCTGAGTGTTTTTTAGATATGTCAGATAATGCTTGAGGTTTGACGGATGAGAAATCATGTCCAACAGGCAGCACTCAGGCCGATGCAGAGTAAGTGAACTTGGTCTGACTGTGGCAACCAGCCATGGCAAGGTGCCTTCAGGGGGTGTTGTGTTCATCATGGTCATGAGAAGAGATGGTTTAAATTATGTGTTTGCGTCAATGAAAAGCTGTGATGCAGGCTGACATTCTTTTAAAATGGTGGCAGCCTACAACAGTTTTTGTTTTTTTTTACTGATGATGCAACATGTAAATATTCTTGTTGTGTGGTCTCTAAAAACAGGATGTCCTCTACTGTGCTTTGTGTGCTGGAAGTGATTAACCTGCATGTCACACATCTTTAAGATGCTTATTAGACTGAAATTAAATTCTATTACAAAAAACATACTTGTTTGTGCCTTTTTTCAGGTTTAAGTTGACCTCAGAGAAACTTTCCTTGTTGTGTCAAATTTAGCACAAAAGTCATGTGACCAGAAATCAGAGGATGTTGAGTGGAGGTGGAATTTAATGGATGAAATCACCTTAGATTGCCAGCTATCTGAGGTCTTTATCTAATGACCACAAAATGACAATTTGTTTGAAATCTTTTGTACGTATTTTACTTTTTTTTTTTAATATACAAGATGACTTTCCGGCACTCCACTACAATATAAGTAGACATTCTCTGCTAGGAAAAAAAGAAATGCATGGCTAATTTTTAATCAATATATTAAGAAGGCAAAGAAAAACTCCACTTGGCTAGAAAATGCTTGGATAAGCAACGGATTCCTGTCTGTTTTCCCAAGCAACTGCTCACAGAGTGACTTTGTTCATTATGTCTACAGAAACTCAAAGGCCGACTGTTATTGTGAAGCTGTGACCTTCAATAATTGAATAATAACAAAAAGTAGCGTCACAGTCAGGCATGGACAGCTTCCTCTTTCAGTGGGTGTTGGGAGCACTGCTGCGCAGCATTCTTTCCGTCGGAGAGCAGAGGACGCATGAAACATCCCTCACTTTCCAAAGAGAATTAATCCACATGAAGATTCGCTAAAACCAATCTTCAGATGTTTACTGACTAAAATTATAATTTAGGATCAAATAGTACTCTCTGCTACTGGGAAACCCTTTTGTTTGTACTCCTCCTTTGTTCAGTAAAAACCTCCCACATTGCTTCTTTCGTGACACTTCCTCTCTACATAACTCAACTTAAATCTGACCTGGATTTCTGCATCTTTGTGTTTGTTACTTAACAAAATATAGGCACATTTTCTATACAGAAATTCAGTATTTTATAAAGCGAGGCAACAGTTTGCTGTCCTGTCTTACCATCCAAGCCCAATCCCACTGGTTCCTTTTAAAGATGCAAAAAATAAAAATATGTTGTTCACTCAGAAATCGTTATTCTATTGAGACTATGTTGTATCAGAGTTGGATACACAGGTAATGATTGTAGGACCAGTGCAATCTTGACAGATTATCACCAGACTTGTCTTGTAAAATGTTTTTTAACTTTATGATTCTACTGATGAAAACAATGTAGCTTTGAAAAAAAAAACAATAAACCTTAAAAATCCATCAATTGATATTTAAAATAAAGAAAAAGTGAATTAAATCACCTGGTGAATGTACTGTGAAAAAGCTGTGTACACACAGAGCATCACCAGCACTGTTATTTTCAGTTAACACATAAGAGACATTTTAAAAAAACACATAGAAAGAGATATGCATAAGAGTTTATCTTGAAGAAAATCTAAACTTTACTGAATCAAAAGTAACAAAACAAATTAAACTGAATTGTGCCACATAGTTTCACATGTTTTCTAATCACAGTTCTCTACGCATTAACATGATTCAGCAAACTGTGGTTTACACATGCCTGCAGATGAGCTGCAAGTCAGAAATACATGAACAGCAAGAGCACAATCATATAAAAACTGTTCACAAACATCAGTCTTATAACAAAAGTCTCAGTATCTCTGCAACCCCCTAACTCTTTTCTGTTCTATACAGTACTTAGACACGTATGCTAATCTCCTGAAACATCAGAAAATCATTAACATCTATTAACGTGTAAAATGTAAACTGAGAAACAATAACAACAAGTCCTACAACAACTGGATTAAATCCATCACAGGTGAACAACACTAAACTTCCATTTAGAAGAACACACTCTATATTGTACATTATAATCAACTCTAGTCAGACACGTTTCTGCTACAGTGGCTCTAAATCATCAGTTCAGACCAGGACTGAAGGATTATTCCGAGTTTACTCAACGTGGTTTGTATTTTCATAGTGTTCCCCGTCATTTCTAGCACTAATAACAACGTTGTATTCCTCTAGGTGATAGCTGTACATACTGTAGGTGTAGTTTGCTTTCTACAGTTCTAACTGGCTAAGAGTATGTGAATACCTCTACTCTGATAGGTTTCTCATTAGTGGACCTGGAGAAAAACAACCTCAGACACATGACAGAAATGAGGGACAAATCTGAAAAGAACCAAGTTGTAATAAACTGAAAGATCCTTTAAAGTTCCTTGTGTGGCAGTTCTGGACCTCAGCACGGTGTACCGATAGCTGCAGAAGAGTCTTTCGCTTTGTCAGGGACTGATGGATCTGTCGCCAACACACTCTTCACCGTCTCCTCTTTGCTGGAAGGGGACAGGGAGGGTGGAGAGACCGATGTGGGGGAAGAGAGAGTGGAGGTGGCAGCGGTTGAAGCTGAGGAGGCTGAGGAGGAGTTGCTGTCAGGGAGGCACTCTTCACAGCAGCAGCAGCAGCAGTCCATGAAGGCCTGGCCCAGAGATCGACACAGGCACAGCAGCAACACCGGTGTCGCAGAGCACCACACAAACAGCAGGAACTGTCCAATCAGACCCAGAGCTGGCAGAGCCAGAGCCGGGAGAGCGGATGACACTGCGACGGAGATGTACGCCAGGGTGATGTTACAAATGCTCTCTGGCAGGTTGCATGAGATGTACAAGATAGTGAGCGCCATCACAGTGGAGCGCAACCTATGCTCCCTCGCATGCTGCTTTTTCTTTGTTGAAGAAGAAGACGAGGAGGAGGAGGAGCACCTGCTGGTCACCTTGTTGGCCCCAGGTTTCTGAAGATGGCGCTGGGCTAACACTTGCCTCGTCACTAAGTCACAGGCCAGAGTGAAGAGCAGTGGCAAACAGACGTAGCAGCCAAAGAACCACCACATACGGGCCTCGTGGTAGGTCAGCACCAGGGAGTAAACGCTCTCTGGGAGTTCAGCAGATGGCTCCCTGACGCAGATATCCACCTTAAACGTGTCTGTTCGGGCTCTGAAAGCCGCCATTAGTGAGGCTGCCGGCTGGTTTTGCTGCAGGTCAGTGGGGAGCGCCGGCAAACTGATGGTTTCCTGGAGCAGCTGCCACAGAAGCAGCTCGGGGGCAGCCAGCACCATGGAGCCAACCCAGATCACAGACAGCTTGGACAGGATAGAATGACAGGGCTCCACCTTTGGCGTCTGAAGTGGCCCTGGGCCCGTGGCCGCATGGAAACGATCAATACTCAGAGCACAGAGACTGAATGTGGCCACACCAAGAGAGGTCACCTGACAGAGAAAAGACAGAGGCGAGGAAGAGAAAGCCACAAGTTTACAAACAACTTTATCAATATCAGCCGCTAATAAGAGCCATACGTCTCCGCCTTCACAACAAGGTTTATTTTAAGCACAACAATAACAATTGCTGCTGACTTTATGACCCTAAACTGACCCAACGAGAGCTGGTTCTTTGGCTGTGGAAACACAAAGAGCAGGTTTGAAATTAAGCACTAGCTCCGAACTAACCCTGGAGCCACTTCCACTCATTATATTAAGGTCAGGTAGCAACATCCTGCCCCCAAGCTCCATATTTAACACAAACACAAGTCAGCTTTGAGAAATTATATCTAGTTCATTAGTTTGATCCAAATATCACTCTAAATACCAGTTAGAGATGTTTCTTACCCAGGACTCCTTCAGTTTTTAGGTTCATGGGCAACTTTTATTTCTAACTGAAAAGCCAGATATTTTCTCACACAACTCAGTTTAGTTTTTGTACCGATGATTCAACCAGGAGGGTTTCATAGCATTCAGACACATAGGAGTGTTCCACTGTCAATTACCTAACATCGTCTGTATAAAGAAATGCTTATAATTTTAATATTCTATAGGTTTTTAATAAATGGATGTTGGTTATGATGCTCGGCAGCACTTTTTCAAAGAGTAAATGATCCAGTGGCTCATTATTGAACCCAAACGTTCATCTTCAAGACAAATATTTCATCTGTGAAACATTTTTAATGAGTGGCACTGAGAGTGTGGCTGAAATGTGCGCACAGATTCAGGCGGATGCTCTGACTCCAGTCAGATGTCGCAGCTTCACGGAGGCAGTTTAAACTGAGCGCAGGAGGATGTTTTGTTGCTTAAAGAACACGACATTCCTCTGCCTTGTTATGCTAACAAGTTAGCCCAAAACTACAGTAATAAGAGAATAATAAGGTCTGGGCTGAAAAGAAACAGCTTCTCTTACACCTTTAGAAAACAGAAATGTGGAAACAAAAGGAGTCACAGAGGGGAGAAGAGAGCAATTATGTTGTAACACCAACAGTTATTGGTGCCTCTTGCACATTAGAGTCTGTGGTTTTGGCCAAAAACACAGACTATCATTACAGAGACTTGTCCTCCCTCTGTGAGTGTTTAATGACCTCAAACAGTTAAGACAACTCAAGATAATTAACACAGACCTCTAATTAGCATGAAAATAGTTGAACTAACAGAGCAGAGGAGCGGCTGGCAGCCTGACCTGCTGCTACACCGCTTAATACGACCCTCCGAGTGCAAACAGCTGAAGAGCTTTTTTTTAAAAATGTTAATTAATTAGCTGAAATAATTCATTAATTAGCACAAAAATAGGTAACGTGACAAAGGATAGAAAAAGCCCGGCCGTGTTAAAGCCTGCTTTATGCAAGCTGTTTTTACTAATTAGTTAAACTCCTCTTCAGTGATCTAGAGGACCTGAAACGATTCCAGATTCATGTTCCTGTCGGGACAAAACAATTTGTAAAGCTAGTGAACAATCAAGCATCTGTGGGAGCTCTACTTTACTTTTTGATTTTCTCATCTTTAAAATGACATTATCCTCTAGGCTGCAGGACTAAACAATAAAACAATGAATATAAGTCAATAATACATTTGGCAAGAAAACCATTACTCACTTAAATATGAGGATTTTCTGCTTGATATTTTTTTATAATTTAACGTGTTTTTGTCAGACAAAACTAAAAAATTCTGTCATTTTGTATAATAAGTGTAACTGTTATGAGTAACTGCATGACTAGAGCTCAATCAATCAATCAATCAATAAAACAACAGATTTTGATTAACTGCAGGTGTTTTTTTAGCTAAGGAACTGAGCAGAAAACTGCTATTTTATGTTATGTTATTTTTTTTTCCAGCGTTTCTAGTATTTAATAAAAGCTGCTGTTTTTGTGTCACATCAAGTCTTTATAGTAACGCAGATGTTTTACCTTGTTTTTTATGAATTGATATGAATTCTTGTTGACATAATTTTAATCTTTTTTGATTGTCGAGACATGTCATCAACAGCATCATATTACATTGTTTTCTTATCAAGGAGTTTTTAGAGCGTATGTTTAGTACTTAATTGAATTAAGAACTGAAATGACACTTCTCTTTATAACAGAGTATTTTTTAGGCAAATACTTTTGTTGTATGTTACTATGTGTATTTCATATTTAAATTGGACATAACAAGTAACTGTTTTTCAGGAAACTGTGACAGGCCATATTCTGACATACTAATCATGAAAATCGTGTAAATTCCTGTCTGAATAATTGACAATAACAACCATAGCTGCAGCCTGAAACACAATGTCATCATGTCAATGCTCTGCAAATCAGTAAGCCAACTTGTTTTAATTAGTCTATTTATGCAACAGCGTAATCTTATTGTGGGTAATTAATATTATGATTTCAGTGTCTTCCTCCATGCTGCTTTACATCAGTGTGTGCTCTTCTCTGTTTCATAATTAAGCAATTTCTTCAGGGAAATTCCTGTTAAAGTACAACTACCACTGAACACGACCAACAACTGTCTGAGAAAGTTATGATTATTTTTCCTACAGTTCTTTCCAAAAGCTTCCTGGTAAATTATTAAGACTCATCTTGTTTAATGTCTCTATTAGCGCTAGAACAGTAAGTTTCAAACTAAAACCAGGTGTTCTCCGGTCATGAAGATGAGCTGCTCTTCTGTTTCATACTATTGGAAACTGAATAAATGTGCAATTTTTTATGTTTTATCTTGTTTTGGTATTTATGGTTGATTGCTGTTATGAATAAATTAAAATGTGGGAATGAAAAACCCCTGGACAGATGATATTCTGAACTAATGAAGCACTTTTCTGTCTCTCAGTTCTGTCTTTCATTAGAGGAGTCAGTAATGTTATTTTCTCTTTCATTATTAAGACAGTGTGGGGTTTTTATACTCTGAACATGTAAATAAACATTGCATTTCCTGATAACTGTGTCTTTGTGTGTCACTGTTTGGCTCTTTGAGCTGGGTAAGAAGCGTCTCTTCATGCAGGGCCCCATCTTCCCCCTCTGATGCTTCATAACAGACAAGTGAAGAGGCCAAACAGTCCATAACAGCATGTTTGTTAAAGTAAAGGCTGCTCTGAGTCTGAAACTGAGGACCAACAAGACACAAACGGGCCATTCATAACTGGCCCGTTTGTGTCTTTATTAAGACATTTAAGACTAACGCAAGGAAGTAAAGCTTACAGTATGAAGCTTGCTTTTTTAATTGGAAGTGAATAAAATGCATTATATTCACATTAAATTGTGTTTTAATAGGTTTTTGTGCTGAGTTTGTATACAGATGCATAATTAGGTTTCACTTCTTTATAAAGTAAGGTAATTAATACTGAAAGAAGTAGTTGATTACATTACTTCAATGATATCTTTACATATCAAACATCAACTATTCTCCTGTTACAACTTCTCCAGTATGAAGATTGGAAATGAAGATTAAAGACTGAAATATTTTGGTTTGGGATGGTGGTTAAATATCCTCACCATCTGTATTAACGATTAAATTTAATGATTTCATAATTTTCATGTACTTGTACTTTCAGTCCTCTTTATTCTTCATATATTTGTTACATTTTCAGGTTTTATTTGTATTCATGTATTTTTGTTTACCTATTTTGTTTCGCTGCTGAGCATTGATACGCAACATTTAATAAATGTTTTATAGCACATTAAAATGTAGTTGTGAGAAGATATAAGTGTTTGTCATCTTAAGATAAGATACGACTTATCAGCTTTAAAAGGAGGGAAATTTACTTGTTACAGTAACACAATGACAATTAAGGAGAAGACTAAAACAATACTGCACAATAAAAGAACAGGCACTATCTGAGTAATAAAGTAACCAAGGTAAACAGGGACAGATTCTGCAGTCATCCATTACTGAAAGTTGGTGTACAAACAATAGGTATAAAGTTGTCATTGGAGAAAGTATAATTAAGTATTGTACATTAATACACACTTTGAATGTGCTAATGTATTATAAATCATTTGTTAAATGATTATCTGCTTTAAATGCTAAGTGGATTGTCAGACCTGGGCATGTAAAAGGCCTCTAACCCACCCAACATAGAAGCAAGACCTACCAGCAGATCATTTGGTTGTTGCGTTTAGTATTTTGTGGGTTTCTGTGGCTGTCTGGGGTACATTTGTATTTGTTTTAAACATTTGATTAA
>OMLM01008308.1:0-21617 GCA_900302695.1 Helostoma temminkii
AAAATGTAAATATTGATAAAGAGGTGATAATATAATGTACAGGACCATAGCGATTATATAGCAAAGATTATTATTAGCATAACACCTTTACCTTTAAATAGCGCTGTTTCAAAACTGCCCATATGTAAAAATATCTTAACGTTTCCAGACACACCTGCTGCTGGACTTTCTGGGGATCAGAGCAAGCAAGATGTGTGTTTCTCTTTCAGTCAGGGTGGTGCTTGTGTGCACTTGCCGACATAAGCACGGTTCCCAGTTTTTTTCATGCAAACTTATGGTAACATTTAGGAAAATCCTTCCAGGAGTCAGACTGATGGTGAGATTTAAGCCCCAAGCACAGGAGTAACAGATTAGCGTGTTTACTACTACACTAGTCTCAGAGGGCAACCCAATGTTGAGCCTTTGTCTCAGACAGACGCCTTGGAAGGATTTTGATAATAAAGGCTAAGAGGTATCTGATTCCAAACAACCATACACAGTAAAACAGTGGTTTTGTAGAGGGAAAACTCATCCTGAGAAAGCATTAGAGCTAAAATAATTTAGTCAATGAACAGAAAATTGCTAAAATGATGGTTGTAGCTTCTCAAATATAAAGATTTTCTCCTTTTTATGGCCTTGGATTATATACATGGAAATCTTTGCTTTTAGACTGTTGATTGAGGTTGGAGTTGGGCCTGATGTTAAATTAATCTTGAAAATTGGAAATGATGTACTCTCTCTCTCTCTTTTTAAAACTATTTTCTTATTTAATTAAGATAAATAACATATTTAAAAAATAACTTTTAGTGGCAGACAATTTTCAGTCTTGATGCACGACAGACACAGCAACAGATGGACTTTAATATATTGTATTTCATAAGTTCTACACCAAAATGATCCTCGTGTTTAGAAACAAACTAATGTATAAATTCTGCTGAAATGTTAAGCAGATTATCTAATTAGAAATTAGATCAGCAGCTGTTGTATCCATTATCTATCACTCATTTCATTAAAAGTCAGAGTGCTGAAACCGGAAAATTTCAAACATTTGTTGCTTCTAATTTTAAAAAAGGTGACCTTTTTAGTTATTTTACATCAATTTAAATCACATATCCTTGAGTTTGGTGGGGTTGGCAACTTTAGTTAGTAAAATAATGAATAAGTGAATTAATTACTACACACATTTTAAAGAGTAAACACAAATCTCTGACCACAAACCAATGCATTTCATGTACTGCAGTACGCTGCTGTGTTGTGTGAAGTAATGCATGTACTTACTGTAAGCTCAAAGGAGAGTAGTGAGTTTAAAGGGCTCCATTGAGGAGGTTTGATTACAACATGCAACCAGAGCCCACAAACCATGCCTGGAGTAAAAAAGCCTCATTCATGAAACGAGCGCTGGAGGGAGAAGGGCCTACTGTATAATTTGACCTCTAAAATTCACCATCCCATCTGCCTCCTGTGATCTACATGGTGTGCTCTTGCCAAATGACTGAAGCACAAACAAGGTTCCGGGTGAGAAGAGAAGAGGAGCAGTGGGGAAAAAAACAAGGGGAAAAGAGACAACACAGCTGCAGGTGGACAACAGATGATGAGAGGTTTTTTTTTTTTTTTTTGAGAAGCGATCTCAGCACATAAATTCTTGTTCACCATTTATTCCAGGTCTGTGCATCGGCCCGCCTCTACAGTACCATCACTCTCCTCCTACACCTTTATCTTCTTTTGTGACTTGAGCCAACTGGCCTGATTAGAAGAGATGTAAAGAGGATGTGAGTGAGCAAAAGTGGTGGGAGAAGGCGTTGTATATTACACCCTTCATGTATGCTGCAGGCTTAGACAAATAGAGTGTTAACAGTCATCCATGAAAATAAAACACTGAACAAATACTGCATAATACCATGCACACACACACACGCACACTGAATTAGACTGTACAATACTGACTCATCTGCCTTTACTTAAACTCAGAAATGTGTTTTGCCCAAATTCTTTATGAAAAAATAATATAAATTTAGGATGAAAAATATGAGGATGGCTTTCTCACACACACACACACACACACACAAAAAAAAAAATCTTTCTCCCTGTGTGAGACTAAAAACACTGTGAAACACAATCCCATTTACAGCCATGTGATCTTGAACATGACTGACATGCCTACTGAGAAATGCATAATATTTTCTTCGGGTGCAAATGAGATTCATCTGCACCTCTAAACATATCTCTCCCTCGCTTTTATTAAAACACAGCCCCGCAAAGTGTCAAGCTCTGCAGTGCCCAGTCACACACACACATACAACACACACACACACATTTTGAATACAGAACATGGTCTACCCTGTCTCTTCTTCAGTCTGGTTTAACACCCGTGAAGATCAGATTTTCTCAAAATGAATAATTCAGGGTGACTTCCTGGTTGGCACAGAGAGGAGAGGAGAGCAGAGGAGATGAAGAAGAGAGACAGTAACAAGACTTTTGATAAGGAGAATAAGAGTCTGGGTTTTCTGCTTCTCATTTCACTGCCTTCTCTTTTCTTCTTTTCTTTCTGAGCAGCAAATGTTTGAAAGTGTGACCTCCTCTGTCTGTCCTTCCACACCTCTGTTCACACAACCAGTAGTTAATCACTTCAAGTCTCTAAAACTATGCAGGAAAACTTACTGAACTAAAGTGCTATATGCCTTCTTGGTAAGACTTCAACTTCAACTAGCTTCTTCTGTATAATAACTGAACGACGTATGTT
Organism: Helostoma temminkii; assembly: GCA_900302695.1. Lineage (NCBI taxonomy): Eukaryota > Metazoa > Chordata > Actinopteri > Anabantiformes > Helostomatidae > Helostoma > Helostoma temminkii. Next base: position 2,720 of record OMLM01008308.1, read on the forward strand.
ACATCAGCAAAAGGATACGCTGAAAAAAATAGAGTGCAGCTCTGGGAAATGGTGGGCTTTTCATCACTCTCTGATATGTTTCAGACCAATCACTTAAGAGATGTATCCAAAATAAATATTACTTAATATTGCAGAAATAACTAAACTAATATAGATAGATGGTACTTTAAAAATACAAAACTGAATGTTTAATAATTGTCCTGTGTCATGTGTTTGCAAGTACAACATTTTCTTCTGTCTTCCCTGAGTATGTGTGATTAAAAAGCACAACACAGGGCTACAAGGATTGGTGATGTCTTCTTTTTAGCTGCTCCAGAGAACTACCATTTACATAATGTCCCATGTGCACTCCACCGTCCATTTTTGAGATTCACTTCCTCTAAAGTCAATCATTTGCTATCTAATCTAAAGTGGCCTTATGTGCATTTAATTCCATTCCTCAGTGTGTCTTACTTAGTCTTCTATTCTGTTCTGCTGCCTTTGGTTGAGGTCAATCTCTTCCCATCTTCACTTTCCTCATTTCCTTCATTTTCCTGCAGACAGATTCTGTAGCCCACAACCACAGTCATGAATGAATGTGCCGAGCTGGATATGACGTTTGTTTGGAAACATAGTTCTACAATTACTTGTAGCTGCCCCAACTCTCTCGTGGGAGAATTATTTCCTACAAAGGCTGGACATTTTCTTCAAGGTGGGGGACGAAGAACTGAGACCGAAAAGGAAAAAACAGACGGTGAAAAGAGAGAAACTGGAATGATTTCAAACGTAAAGGAAAACAATGGAATAGGATATGAATGTGCCCCCAGATTTGTAAATTTGTAATCCTGACAGAGTGAGAGAGAGACAGAAACCAGACATGTTACTCACTTATGAGGGAAAAAGGAAATCACTGCTTGATATTAAGAGGAACATGTGGTGGAAAGAGCAACTCTGCACTGTATCTGCAAATCACCACTGCTGTCAAAAATAGTTCACACACACAAACAGACACACAGTCAGACACACAGAAAGGCTGCATAAAGCATAAAATGCAAATCATGTGTGATGTGTGCTAACTAAATACTCCTTAGGTGTCATAAGCCTTTTTTACACACCAATGCGCCACCTCACTGTGTTGTATAAAAGGTACAAAACTGGAACCTTTTGGTTCCCAGTTTTATACTTCCTTCCTACTCCAGAGATGCACATCTCATCTGTCTGAGTAGTGTTTCTTCTTCAAGTTTTCATCATTCACGGCGCTGCAGAAAGCTGTTATACATCACTGCTAAAACCAGGGTGCTGGTACCTGTGTGAAATTATATGCTAAATGCTAATGCTAATATAATGATTCACCATTGCATTGGTTAGTCAACCTCTCAGGTCAGGTCATGTCAGGAAAAGAAAATATAACACTGTATGCAGCAAAATGTCACAATATTGAGGCTAAAGTTTGACCCATACAAAATCTATAAGCAATATTTTACAGCTCATCTCGTATACAAAGAGAGTCCAATGTTGATTTACAGCTGTCAATGCCCTGATTTTCCTCACCCACCCTCCAACAGGCAATCATCTATCAGCAGTAGGACTACAGTCTCTTTCCATCACTCTCTCTCTCTCTCTTCCTTAATCCCCCACTCAGTGTAACAACCCGAACCTTTGACCTGAACTCTGCAAATACATAATCTGCCTTTTCCAAAACTAACATGCCATAACCCTCCCCCATCATCGTGCTTGGCCTGAGTAAAGAACGAAATTGCAGCAAGTGTGTCACGCAGAGGGAAACTACCCTGAGGTGGCATCAGGTCAGCTATTGAGAATCAACAGAAGTTTAAATACTTCACAGGATGGAAGAAAAAGAAGGATGAAGAAGTTTGTGACATGTCATATATGGGACTCTGGGACGGGAAGGGAACCATAGTCGTATAAAGTCGTATAAAGGCTTGCTCAAGGGTAGTCTACAAAGCATGCTAATCTGACACATTAGTTTAGAGGGAAATTCTCAATGATTCTGGGCATCTATGCCCAGGTGGTCAGATTATCAGATAATATTATAACTCAAAACTAATTGGATTTTAAGGATTGCAAAATGTTACTGCATTATCATTTCTATAATATCGATGTGTAAGTTTAATTCATAGTCTGATTATGTTTTGTTGTCTCCTTTTCTAAATACACAAGCAAAGCCTCCTACCCTTTATTTTATTCGCCTCTTTTCATTCATGTAAAAAGAATGAATGAATATGATTAAACTAATGTTTTTTTTCCTTGATGTAGTAGTTCAGCCAGCCACTTCGTAAAAAGAAAAAAAAGCAAAGAATAATTTTGCAGTGTTTTCTGACAATAGAGCGACCCTTTAACCAGAAGCAAATCTGCCTACGATTGCCACCAAAATGCATGTTGCCTAGCAACATATAATTTAGGAATATGCTTTCAGAGCAGCTTTGCATATGTGTCCATTAACACTTGAAATTACCAAACCAACAAATGTCAGCCACATGCAAATAAGGTTTAGTCTGCTGACAGTGTGTGTACTAACAATGCAACGTATGTGTATGTAGCAGACTTGAAGAAATCCTTTCTAAAGCATGTGTCCATCTGTGCTAAGAACAGCAGCCTGTTTTGACAGCCAAGCAATGGGGATCTTTAAATATCTGCTCTATCCGGCCTGAAAAACACAGAGACAACAAAACTGCCTCCGTTAAATCATTTGTTCCCTGTCTGACTTGGCTCCCATTAAAGCGCATTTCAACTGGCTATGTACTGTGTACTTGATAGAGTCTCACAGGAAGGCTGGTCTGAACAGAATTAGAGTATCTGTGGATTAGTGCAGCAGTGGAAATGGAGGATCTGAAGGATTAAACCCCCCTGTTCTCATTACAACCTGCACAGAGAAAATGACACAATCACACATCGGCCATCAGCACTGTAATTCGATTTTATCTGTCCAGTGATGCTGCTGTCAGCCTCTAGTGAACGAGTGCTGATGAAGAAATCATCCCTTATTGCCCGAAATGTCTGAACTTAACCCACTAGCCATGGGTGTAAAAGATAGAGAAGATAATTTTATTTAGCAGCTTTTATCATGTTGAATTAAAGTTCTAATCTCATATATGTATCAAAATAAATTATTCAGTTAATGACACTGACTAAATAAATTTGATTTTAAACTGTAATCAAAGCATAGATTTAGAAGACGAACTAAATTCAATAAATTCAGTTGAGAAAGAAATCAACCACAAACTGTAACACTTGCCAGTCACTCACCAGTTCACATGTAAAGTCAGATCCCAATGAGCAAATCTGTTTCACAAGAACTAGACAAACCTAATTGCTATTCCAAGCAGGTCAGTGGTCCACCTTGACAGCAGCAGGACTGGGGCTGCCTATGAAGCTTTTCCAGGCTATTCGTATGCACCCTTATTATCATAATGCAATAAGACAACCACGTTTACAACAACAGGGGCTTTGGGCTGTGGGGAGAAGAAGCATGGCAGAGCAGAAGGACATCATTAGAAACAGCTGTAGTTACAATGCTACCACATCTGAAGAGCTATATACGACAAATGATGCGTCACGCACCATTGCACCATTATGTAACTTTCTAAATGCTATATAACTGAGGCACATTACATGACTTTAAAAAGTGGCCTAGCCTTTTGTTTTTGCTCCATTGACATAAGCGGATAAGAGCTAAATAAAGAAATATCTTAGCAAACATACTACAGCAAACAATCACATATAATGCACACAGATGCACATCGCTGCACACTAAGACACAGGCACGGTTCATCTGATTTACATAAATTCACAAAGCCAGCGACCAACAGATTGTAATACAGTCAGAAGAATGTGCACAGTTGTTCAAATCGTTAAGTTATCAAAATGGCTGATGAGAGCTTTTCATCCCATATCCTCTATATTGCACCTAATCAATGCCATGCTGGATTTACAACAAATGTAAGTATGACAATAGAACAGAACAGAAATAGAAATGTGATTACTGAAGACCTCATATAAAGTATAAGGAATTCTGACTCTCACAGAGATAAGTAAAAAAAGAAGCAGGTTCTAAGTATCATTTTTGGATCATGCCAAATGCAGAAACTGAAACTAGGACAGGGCATGGATTGCCAGAATGGCTGAGCAAAAGTCATCCTTTCACAATATTAATTCATAATCCTTACAATAGTTTAGAAAGCAAAAGGCAGTAGCATTTAAAACTCTATTCTATTCTATTATTGACAACAAACAGCTGATATCATTTTTAAAAGTATTATTAGTCTTGTGTTTGGACTTTTGATGAAGCACTGTGTATCACACACCAGTATTACCTCACGTAATACTGAAATTGATGTTTTATAGATGGATATACCTTACAATGTGTAACAGCAAAGAGAAAATAAAATCAAATGCACCTACAAATCAGACAAACACCACATAATAAGGATGGAAGAAGAGAAAATGCATTTACTTGTATCTGGAGACGCCATAGTGGATACAATGACTGGTGGTCCTGTACGTCGACTTAGCTTCTGGTTAGCAACCAGGGCACCTTGCCCTTGAATTGATGCTCCCACAGGAACAAGGGCATTGTCTGGAGCAGGTCCCCCACCCTTACGCATCAGTTGAGGACTGGGGTGAGGGCTGTGCATTGGTGATAGTGGCAGTAAATTCCTGTCCCGCTTCATCAGCTCCATGGGCACTGTATAATTGGTAGAATATGCTTTTGGTACCTGCTGTGGTGGCTGTGGTAAAGCTGGCATGGACACGGGCATCTGCTGTGGCATACCTGGTACAGAGTGAATAGACCCTGTTATGGCAGGCATTGACCCCGTCATATGCTGTGGCATTATCTGCATACCTTGTATAGGCATGCCAGACATTGTTACCCCAGACGAGTAGGCAGACATAGGCCTTGACTGAACAGGCATAATGGCTCCAGCATATGGTCCTGGTGAACGAGGTGGCTGGCCTGGGTAAACTCCAGAAGCTTCCAGTAGGTGTTGGGAGGGGGCACTGCTGGGCCTTCTACCCATCATTTCTCCCATCCTTGGAGAGATAGTGTGCATTGGCCCGGGAGTTGGTGGGGGCATAAGTTGGGGATCCACATTTAGAGCCTGTGGAGGATGTGGTGAATGGTGGTTTGGCTGCTGGTGGTAAATGTCTGACCGATGGCTAAAGCTATTGGAGCGGCCTCTCATGGGTGTCTGAGGTTGGGAGGGTGCTGCCAGAGCCTCAACAGGGCGCTTGCAGTTGTGGACTAAGCGAGATAGTACACGAGCTTGGCCAAGGTTCGGGGCGACAGTGCGGACATCATTCTCCTCCATAACTGCCAGCATGCTAGTGGAGTCAAATCCCTGTTGGATAAGTGAAGAAATTGTGCTCTCTGAGAGGCCCTCATTTCTCAGCAGGGCAAGAAATTCAGGATCAACTGTCTTCTTGGGGTCCACAGGCAAAGGTGTCTGTGGGGCATTGGGTGGAGGTGCAGGAAGCAAAGTTGGAAGTGGAGTGGCTATGGGAGCAGGTGCAGCTTGCACAGGAGCAGGTGCAACTGGTACAACTTGTACAACTTGTGCAGCTGGTGCAGCTGGGGCTGTTGCTGCAGCCTGGACTGGGGCAGGTAAAACAGCAACTGGAGCTGCCATAGAAAGGTTAGGGTCAGCGACAGGCATGATAGGTGGCAGAGACTGTTGTTGCAGATGCTGTTGTAACTGTTGCTGTTGTATTTGTTGTTGCTGAAGTTGCTGCTGCTGCTGCTGCAACTGCTGTTGTTGTAACTGCTGCTGTTGTAACTGTTGCATTTGTTGTTGCTGTTGTAATTGCTGCTGTTGTAATTGTTGCTGCTGAATTTGTTGTTGCTGTTGTGGGATGGTGTAGGGTGAGGCTGCCTCTTGTCTCATAGCCATACCTTGACTGGCAGGATCTACTACTAGACATGTTGCAGCCTGCTGCTGTGGATCCAGTGGACGGCCATTAACATCAGAATAGACAGACTGACTGGTCAGAGGTGGAGGCTCACTGGCATACCGAGGAGAAGTGTGCTCCATACCATAGTGACCAAGAGATGGGTCTTGGGAGGATATGCGGTGTTGGCCATCTGGCATCATCTTGGCACCAGGTTCCCTATAAGCCCGATTCAACTCATGAGCAGTGGGAGGAGGGGGTGGAGGAGGCAGAGGTGATGAAGGAGCTTGAGGTCCTGCTCTGCCTCCCTGACCTTGATCCCACGCAGAACGAGCCCCTGGTGTCAACGCAAAATGAGAGCCTGACCTACTCAGCGGATGAGGGTGAGGTGGCAGAGGTGGGTTTTCTGGCCGGTAAAAACCCTCAGGTGGCCGCGGAGTCATGGTTGGCTCATGGGAATAATAATCCTGCTGTGGAATGGATCCTCTATGAGCCATGGGTACTCGATCGTAGTGGTTTAAATCTGGAACAGAGCCCTTCCTCAGACCCCGTTGATCGTGTCGTTCTGGGTAAACTTGCCCGTAAGGAGTATCTTGGTAGGAATAAGGGTCGCGTTTCAAATCCAGTTCAGGAGGACGCACTCCTTGTGGAGGTTCGTACCACGCTCCTCCTTCTCCGTATGATAGAGAACTCCGCCGGCCTGCTACTCTTGCCTGCTGCTCGTAGACACTCTCAGCCCTGTCCCACTGACCCTCATTCCCTCCTAATGTATCCCAACTGTGGGAGCGACCAAGGCCCAACTGTTTGTTAGGGACAAGCATTGATAAAAAATGCTGAGAAAGAGAACAGAGACAGAAAACTGAAAAAAAATCCCACTTGTAACAGTATTCGCAAAAGTTGTCTTTCAAATCTTCACTGACAGAAGCATCAAACCATGGAATCAAGAGTGGTAGCAGGAAAACAAGCAGAAAACAAGGTGAAGCATGGTCTACCGTTTCACCTCATATCAGGTAGTAATATTGTAGTCCGTCCTATCAGATGACTCCCCCTTTGGCAGTCCTTGAATAATTAATCTCTGGTCATGCTGCCTTGTTGTGCATGAGGAAAGAGGATACCACACACAAACACGTCACACCAAACCACGCAAACGCTGTCCACTGCAGATGTAGCGCAGCTACTCCAAGGAAGACACTGTAACAGGATGCACGGTTGCAATGGCTACCAAACCTTCATTTAAAAAAGAAAAAAAAAAAAAAAAAAACAGAAAGGAGGGGATAGGTTGGGTTATAGGTTGGGATGGGTAGGGGCTTGTACTAATCCAATAGGATTTATCGCTCCCTTCTACTGGGGCATTTTACTTGCTCTGCCGATTGCTATGAGGGATTACATCTAAATAAAGCCTGTTTAATTCCACTTCCCACTGTGACGTCACATGAACCAGATTCAACCATATCTAGTGATGATGATGGTGATGATGATGCCAATGATTAAGAGTTAAGCTCCAAACCAATCACCTTCCCCTGAGTCACCTACCTGAAGCCGTTGATGATGTGGTGCTGTTAACAGGTTTCAGTTTTTAGTCTGCCAGAATCACAGAGCTGGGAGGAGAGGCCACGCAAGGCGCACAGCTTCAGTGAATACAAATGAAATACACTTCTCTTAGCTAAGTCCCATGTGCTGTCAGCAAACATCAAATCCACTCTGATTGGACACTAATCCTCCAGGCCCCATGCTTGTGGCCGATCCACCACTCAACGGCTGCCCAACTCGCACTGAAATTGTCCTTGATGCCTCCGTGGCACTCACTGTCACTGCACCACTCTTCTTGATTTGAGATCAGTCAGACCTGCTGTCTGTATTTTAACTAGAGGACACTGAATATTCCAGTACATGGATTGCATTAGGATTGCAGTGTGCATAATTAAATCTGTAATGATTCAATTGATTTTCAATATTACACAATCTCAAGTATATCGATAAATATGTTACATGCATCACTTGCACAGAAACAATCTCAGTATTGTTATATTTGGTAATATATACTATGGAATCAAACTGTATATATATTTCATTGTGGCAAACTACATCACCTTCCCCCTATATCCCAAAGCTCATGTGAGCTCATCCATAATCTGGATTTGCCCCTTGTAGCGAAAAGTAAAACACAGCAGAGTGTGTTGTCTGTGGGTCTCAGTATGTGTGTATGGTAAGGGGGAGGGTTTTTTATAGCGGCGCATAATCCAAAGCACCTACAACCTTTGCCTTGCAAAAACACCAAGCTTGTCGAGCTACAGCACAACAGGAGCTCATTCTGCTTCATGCCACAGTGAAAAAAGCTGTTTGCTATAATGCTGAAATATTTGATATTGTGTCCTGGCTGTGAGTCATTCACAAGGATTTAATTAATGTATTACATTTATCATCACTGTGCCTGAAACCTCATCCCATCTGCAGGGATCCTTGTTTATTAATGCATGAAAACAGATGTAAGGTGAGGAAGTGTCCGCTTCCACCCAAATCTAATCTCACAGCTAAACATAGGAAGGAGTAGTTATACATATTTTAGACTGTGAGAAAAGTCTTAACATCAGCATTTAGAGAAAGGTTCCTGAAAATCCTGCCTGTTGAAACTGCGCAGGAATGTCCACTGCCAGTGCTAATGTCTTGCTTAATCACAGTTGTGTAATTAAAGTAGAAGAGATGAGAGAGGGAGCAGAGTTTTCTGCTGTTTGCTCAAGATGACGAGAAAAAGCTGATGACAGTGGCTTCAAAACCAATTGAGCAGATGACTGAAATCTCTTTTTGTAAGGTCAGAGGAACATCAGTCAGCTTCATGTTGAAATGTTTTAAAATGGGAAGAGCAAGCTGCCAGAGAGATCTAAAATAGTCTAAAATATTAAATCAATGCAAATAGTAGAAAAAAAACATGTAGTTGATTGATTAATGGTTATACAGTCAGGGTTTTACTGTTATAATGTCTATTAAAACAATAAACAAATACATTTACACACATTAGTGTGTGTAAATGTATTGGTCACAGCCTTATACAGTATATGTGATCCCTTGGCTTCTTTCCTCAAACTCATCGACTCCTCTCATTATTTCCTCTACCCAGTTCTCATGAGACTCTGGCCCTCAGCACTGCAAAACAGATCACACACCCCATAAAGTCAACCTCAAACACAGAGACAGGGGCAGAGGTGTGTACTCAGGGTTTGCAGATCTCTTCCTGACAGGAAAGTAAATCACAGAGTTCTGTTTGTCTCAAACTAAACAGTGTTTGACTTTCAAGTTCTAATGTTCCTCCATTTGCTATACTTAACAGACTGTGCACACAACGCCAGAAATGCTATAACAGAGGGATTTAGGAATTAAGCTGAGGATTTTAGAACAAATATAATATCAACCTGGCAGTAAAGGCCTTACATTGAATAAAACTTACCTGGAGAAACATTTTATTTGACTGAAACATATAGAATCCTCAAGTAAATTAATCCTAGCATATGAATGTAATTACATAGTTCAGGGTTCTTTCAGCTGCTAATAGATTTCAGAAAATTCTTTGGTGTAATTTATTTCTTTTTCATTTTCTTTTACATTTATTTTACTGGCGCTGTACTAAGCAGCAAGAAACAAGACAGACATAATATACAACAGTCAGCTCTGCGACTAATGTGTCACACAAGATGCTTTCCCTTGTTTAATAAACTCTGCATCTCCCTGTCATTCAGGCCTCTCAAGTCTCTGTTGCTATATTAATATTAAAACTAAAAAGAGCAGAAGAACCAGAGGTGGGCCGCTCTGTGTGTGTGTGTACACATCCTTATTACACTGTGTGGGCAAATTTTATTTCAATAGCATTGCTATTATATACATTTTGACCATTTTTCACAACTTCAAATGGCTTTTTGAGGGTTAACATTTGTTTTTAAAGCTAAAGGTATGGTTATGGATTTTGAGATGTCTAAGGGATCAGGGACTGCTTCATGTCAGCGGATGTTTGAGCATGCATGTGTGCACTTGTTTTAACAATGTAAAATGCTTTGCTAAATGTCAGGAGCATAGGGTTCACATAAAACATGCTCATTAAAAAATATGCCATCTGATATCACCCCCTCCATACACCCACCCACTCAGTTTGCACCATACTGGATCTTCACTCATCCTTTGACCCTGCTCTGATTTGCAGCAGAGACAGTAGCCACGGCAGTGCTTTGTTATTGTCCTTTTTCATTCACACATGCAAACTGCCACTAAAGCCTTGGCCTTAGTCTGACATACATTCATGAATAAAAATCACATGCTAACTCAAAGAGAATACTGCGCTGCAACAGAAATAAAAACAACTGCCTCTTAAAGTGTGATATGACACATACTCAAGGCATGATTTGAATGATAAACACACTTTGGCTTATGCATGAGCATGGGGCACGAGGCACTAACTGTATATGGGATTACAATGCCAGTGCCACAGCAAAGATTTATGCTGTCAGATGAATTGTGATGCACACTTAGCAAATATAATGTACACGGCTGTACAAAGTAGTATTTCCTCTATGCCAGCTATATTATAGAGAGAAGCCTCTACCCATAATCCAGTTCCTTTGGGTGCATACCACCACCCTCTTCTCCAACCCATCTGTCATCCAGTCTCCAGCCTGATCCACAGAAGCCACATGTCATTATTATACTTAATGCTGTAGCTGTAGAGTTCATCTTGAAAATTTCTTTTTCCATGAACTCTTTCAACTTTCAATAACCACTAGCTACATTCCAGCACAAACAAAGACAAATAAAAATGTAAGAAAAGGAAAACCGTCTCAGAAATTCCCATTCAAGATGTGTCCAAAAGGCTGTCACAACAATAATGCAATAACACATTCCCGTTCGCTACGCATCACGATTGGAATTTACTTCCAAAAACAACACTTTCTGCAATTTGTATCTGCTCTTTTCCATTCTCCTTCCTAAAGTTCTCCATGCCCCTCCCTGCCTTTCCACAAAGCCTCTAAAGGGGTCGTGGGTTTTGGTAAGGAGCCCAGAACAAGCCCAAGGGGGGGGGGTCAGACCAAGACACTGCTTGGATGACTTCATACCAGAGCTGGATGCCAAAGCGTGGAGAGGGATGGGGGTAGATAAAGGGGAGGGATGAGAGTAGAGAGGTGGATGCAGCAGTTTTTTAAGTCTGAGCCACCACATACACCCTGCAGGAAAAGGATGATGTGAGGACACACCTACCCTTTTTCCTTCACAGCCTCCCTAATTGACCCTTATGAAGCGTTTTATTATTTAAAAAAAACACTCTAGCCTAGCTGCCCACATTATTATTTTAGTTTTAAAATTCTCCTGTTCTGAATGTGATCAAACAAGATGCATTATCAAGCATTAACATGTTTATTTAATTGCCGACAAAAACACTTGGAAACAGCATGACAAATTCCACTACCCCACCTTGTGGTGTTTGCATCCAAGCACAGATTCACAACTTGTAAATCAACATTCAGGAACATGCTGTCACTGCGACCTAGTTCATGTCGCAGTGCCGCACACATCCCATCTCTGCCCGGATCAGTCAGTTAGCTCTGGCTAAACGGCAATGGCAACGACTTGCGCTGCTGCCCGAGCCAATGCATGCTGGGTACACAGATGGAGCGGACAGAAGGAGACACAGAGAGTTAGAGAGTGTGAGAGAGAAAAGGGGGGAATGAGAGGTGGAGTATGGGAACTGATGCTCACAACAGATGTTTGCCACAGTTCCCTTATTACAGTTACACTCTTTTTGGCACTTTATCAAACCCACAACAGAAGGAACAGCTGTACCATATACATTTTGAAAGCTGATCTAAACTAAACAATGTGTTTAAACGTAATGGAGAAATAAGTGTTCTCATTTGTATTAACAGTAAAAACAGTCACTGATTAATTTACATAATTCAAAGTCCTCGTTTATCAGCAGCGCGATTTTTCAGAACTTTGTTTGTAAGAGCAGTCCTTTTACAAGTTGATTACAAGACACAGCGCATTCAGATCCGGGCTGTTTACTGGCTAAGCTAAAACAATGTCCCAGGATAAACCACAAGTTGATTACTGATTGTCAAAAGTTGCGTAATGAGCAAAAAGCCAAACATTCTCATATGTAATACATAGTTTGATATCTTGGGGTTTGGGACTGTGGGTTGGACAGAATAAGGAGTGTCAGGATGTTATCTTGGGCTCTAGAGAATTGTAACGAGCACATTTCTGACAGACTAATCAATTAATAGGAGATGGAGCTCTAGTTTTGACCTTGTGAGACTCATCTGCAAACCACAAAAATACAACATGAAAGCAAAGGATAGTGATTCACATCAGACATCCTCAACAATAAAACATCCCCCGTTCCGGTAAAATTTCCATTCCAGCACCGTGACTCCTTCTGATGGGAACAACCAGACACACTTGATCGGGCATTTCGAATTCAATTTGGGCCACAGGCACAGCTCAGTTAGGACACTCATCACAATGAGTAAAGATATAATCAATGCACTCCGCTGTGAAACAAGTATTGGATTGACACAGTTATCCACTGAAGATAAATGGAGATTAGGGAGGTTTCTCTCACTGTCTCGCCAAAAGCAACCCACGACAGCAACACAATCACAGTCGCTCCATAATGTTCTTGTTTTTGTCAATACACATTATATGAACTTTGATTTCTATTTCACGCCTCAGTCCCGACACTCTCTTTATAGATAATAGTGGGTGGCTTTGACATTACGGTGCAGAACACCCCATGCCTCTGGTTTTGAAACACCGTTTTTATATGGTTGAGCAGATTTAACCATGAAAACGTCGTGATACACCACCCTCTGCTCTTTTAACTTCCTCCATGTGAATCACCCTCTTCTACACAATTTTTTAAAAGCAAGCTGTAGTGACTAACTGCAGCATGTCTGTGGGACAAAAGGGACAGATCAGAAACTACTGCTGTAATTTTTACTGTCTCCTCAGACAATATGCAGTTAATCTTCTCGTGTAAAAAAGACAAAAAGTTCTTCCAAGCAAGCAGTGTGGCTGGTTTGGAGACATTTTTGATGCCACATGTGGCTCTCATTCTGAGAGAGGAAACAGTCAGTGTCGCTGCTTCATTTAGGAATCTGTTCTCAAGTATTGTGGAATTTTCTCTTAGAAATGAACAAAGAGAGGCTTGATATAAATCTTCTGTGTAGTAAAGTAATTCTACATTACCTAGAAAATCATCTGGGTTCATTTACAGGAAGCTGAAGTGAAACTGAAACTAAATATGTAAAATCACAATTCGTAAAAATGCTATTCAGTAAACGCATTTTCCTTACCCCCATTTGAGATATGGAAGAAATGTTTATATTACTGCTGTCACCACTAACAGGGCTCGAACAGGGTGAAAATGTTGAACTAGCTAATACATGTGGTCTGACTTTGTGTAAAAACAGTCTTAAATACTGTAGTGGTTCTGAAAAGCCACACTCCAGGGCCTGCTTTCAGAGAGATGGACAACTTTGTCCACCTTTGTCTCATCACAAAGACATTTGTAGTTCGCACACAAAAATGTGTGCAATTCAAAATTTGTTTGAATAACTAGAAAAGAGAGAAGTTCAATTCCAATATTCAGTCTCTACATACACCTGACAATTTGCTATTGCTATGCGTTGTTGGAAAATTGTTGGACACAGCACCTCCAAAGTGTTTAACCCAAAGGTTTAAATTCAAATCAGAAATGTTGTAGTAGAAGTGCAGAAATCCCAGGACCATGTTTCACTTTTTCTGACAATGAACGAAGCCATCAAGGACAGATTGCAATGAGTTAAAACAGCTTGAGGAACAGCTTCTACTGGCTATATCATTACTAATGGGAGATGACTAAAGAATAACCTTGCACTATTACAGTCACAGTGGTGCATGAGTGAAGGGTGTGTATGCACGAACACCAAATACTTTAAATATTTAGATATTCAGTGGCTTTGGCTGCTGGTTATGTAAAGTATAAGTGAGCAAACATGAAATGAAAATCTTTTGGGTTATCTTTATCTGTTTCTACAATGTGTGCGCACGCGTACACACACACACACACAAATCAATCTTACTACCCACTGTAATCAATCCCTGGGCTCCGGGGAGTGCTTCATTTTACTACAAACTCCCCACTTCATCTCTCCAACAGTCTAGAAACATCAGACTCAAGTGCCATTCAACCATCAACCTGCACGCACACACACACACACACATACACACACACATACACAGTCTTTAAAGCAGAAGTTTGGAGCCTCAGCTGGTCCCAAGACTCCCTTTTGACACACGCAAACACACTTATGCAAACAATCCCAATGGCTTTTCACTGAATTTGCAGCAGCAAAGCTTAAATACTGGCGGTTAGTTAATTTCCATAAAACAGTGGAAGGAATCTTTTTCTGGCAACAGCAGGAACCTGTGGATCTAACTACTACACACACACACACACACACACACAATTCTGTCGAAGTAACACACAAAGACACAAGCATCCAATAAGCTAAATAATCAATTTCCACTGGCCTGCTCATGTGTAGTTAGCATCTCAAATCTACACGTACATAAAAAGCAGGAAGACAAAAAAAAAAGAAGTAAGGGATTGTGTCTCACCCTCACAGATCCTGTCCAGCCTCTGGCGTTTCACTTTATGTTTGTCGACTAGAGCCATCCTGCTGCAGCTTGAAATGCTTTTTTACCCTGTTGGTTTTCTATCCACGTCTCTTTCTCAAAGTCTCCGTTCCAGAAGTTAGCTAGCTGATGTTTTATGCCTGAAATTCAAGAAAGCAGGTACAGTGAGTTAGTCTGTCCAGATTCAGTGTATAGAAAATACAAAATTGTCTGTTACTCTAGGAAAGTGAAAATTTCAATAATTTATTCCCACATTCTTAAAAGTTAAATTTTTAATTATAATTCTTATTTTTTTAATTCTTACATATTTAATTATTATTGTTTTTCATTGACTACTGTTGGTGATTAGTTTGCGGCAAGACATGGAAATGTTTCACATAACTGCTGCCATATGATATACATCTGCAGGCCCTTGGCAGGTCACACTTAAACACTCAAATACCAAACTATGGCAAAAAAAGTGAATGGAGCAGGCACAGAACTATGTATGATGTAAACTAAAAACAAGGGAATGTGCACAAACTGCAAAATGTATGGAGTTAATGGTTTCAGTTGGATAACTTTGAAATAAACCTCCTGCAACAGCTTTTATCATGAGGCAGAGTAGCCTACTGGTTTCTACTGATTTCTTGAACGAAATTCACAGTAAACACATGAATTGTCATGTAAAAGCAATCAACATTTTGTCATGACACTGTCAGAATCGCTAAACTGCTTAAAAAAAATTAACTTGCAGAAAGGCAACTGTCCACTAGAGGGAACCTTATCTCATGAAGCAGCATTTATTTAGTTTAATGAAGAATTGTCACTTGTGCAACTAGAGCCTCCCAAACTGAGTGGAGCACAGTAAGAGCAGACAAACACAGAGTGAGTAGGTGAGGCATTTTTCCAATCATTTATGTTCACTGACTGATTTTCCTTTAAAGAGCAATCTTATAATTGGATACAGCTGAAGCCTGAGGGACATGGCACAGTTTTGTGTGCGTGTGCAAGAATGCACACACACACAAAGACACAATATGACAAGCATAAATGTCGGTTTGCACACACACACACACACTAAGGGCAGAGAGTCACACAAAGGAATGTGGGTCAGTTAGTCAGCAGACGGGAGGAGGTTGTATCAGCAGAATAAAAACATAAAAGGGGGTTGGTGGGAGGGAAAGTATTAGAAAAACATCATCTAGCAGGATGAGTACTGTGTGACAACATCCTCCTCCTACATTTTAACTTAACTCCTGCATTTATATCCCTACTTCTGTTTCTGTCCGTACTTGCCCCTGGGGCCCATCCTAGAGAGCTGCACTATTAGAACAACTGTCACTCAGCTATATGATCATATATTGACATTTGCTCTGCAATTACAATTATAACTGTTACATTCTGGTGGGGTGGATAGGAAGCTAAGCAATGTGGCTGAATGATGAATCTATGTTGTTGGGCATTTCTGCCAGCTGTGGAATCAGGAGGGGAGCTGGTGCACTGCAGCTGACTCAACCTAACAGAAACAACACTGCACTGGGTGCTATAATCTACGTGCATTCAACATACTGTGATATCTGGTCATTCTGTAACACTGACAGACACACTATGTGGGTTTTTTTCAGCACTGGTCAGCTGTGCTTCAGCTTTACTCCTCCACAAGGTAAGACTTCCTGCCACATCGCTGAAGAACCCACATGTGGGAGTCAGAAAAGTAATTGAGCAAGAGGGAAAGCAGGAAACAGTCACTCAGAGGCAGGGGAGTCACCACTGAGGCTATGAATAGACCTGTGGAGACATGCAGGGGCATCTCTGCCTCTGTGCTGCAGAGCAGCAGCACTATAGGTCATGAGTGCATCTGGCCATTAAGTCATTATAAACTCTCCCTATATAGACTTCACTTCACTGACAACTGCCTCAGTGCACAAACAGTGATATGGCTTGTTCTAGGGCACAGGTGCCTGCAGAGCAATTTCTCAAAATCATTTACAAGAACATGGAGTTTGTTATACAACATGAATACAGGAATAGAAAGACTCTGACTCTGCATGCTTCGTATAAAGATCCAGAATATGTTAATTAAAATACCTCCATGTGTAATTTTAAATATAAATTTTGCTTTCTGATAAATATCCCAACACCACTAACACTAGTGTGTAACTGAGACTCTACACAGTCACTAAGAATAATTACCATCATGTACACCTGGATTCATATCAAACATTGCCATCTTATAACAGGCCGCTCAGCAGTTTGACAGCTATATTTCACCAACAACCACAAGCTGTGGTACATACAACTTAATTTCCATAAATTAATTGCAGAGATTTGAGTCATTTAAGTAAACAATCCACTTCATTAAAAAATAAATAAAAACCCCAACTCCACTAAACGTGTTGAAAAGTCAACAACAACTTTGAGCAGTGATCCCTGCCAGAGGAGTGCCGGAGAGGAAGAACAGTTATCCTGCAGCCCTTTGCACCATTGCTGCTGGATTGTTACTTGACTAAGTACTGTTATGTAACTTAACAATAAGGGGATTGACCTGAGAGAAAAAATGAAAAAATGCGCTCAGTGCTGGAGGAGAGGAAGAGAAACAAAGGAGAAAGTCACACACACACACACACACACACACCCACACACACATGCAAATGACAGAAATACTACAGACTGTCAGTGTGGGGAGGGCAGGCGCTATGCTCAACACACACAGCTCTGTGTTACTTGTGGCTGGGTAGTCATGTTCACAGGTTCCCTGACAAGTCTGTGAATGTCACCAATTCAGATTGCGACCAAAGTTACAGTTGTCTGATCTGACAAGTGATGCAAACCTCACAATATTCTTGGTAACAGAAGATTTCTCTTTGTCTTTGATGAACCAGTTCTTTGACTTTGTGCTCTGAGAATAGCAGTCTAACTTTTATGAGCTGTATCATGATTTATGACAAAGACTGCTGACATTCAGTACACAGTTTCTATAATATTATCAATTTGCAAATGTTATTCTGTAAGTGTATTTTGCCTGTATAATTGGATGCATTTAATGCACCGTTGGACTCTGTGCTGTGACTGTAACTTGCAGCACACCTTAACGTCTGAATGAAACAATTTCAAAACGCATTTATCAATTGTAATACTACTATATTATATACTGTAGGTTCATCAATTTGTCTGGCAGTATTCTGCACAATGAATGCATCCTGCTGTTCCTGTTTTACATGTGCCACTTCTTGCCACAAGTAAAGTAAAGTATATAACTTTTATTTTCAGATAATCTTCTCAGCCTAAATAGCAGTTTTTGTATTAAACAAAGAACAGTATCTGGTTCCAGATTCCTTAGGAGCCACCTACATAAACCATTCATGTTTAATGAGTGTGATAGTTGTTCATTTGAAATCACTAAGCTTTCTTTGTAAAAAGCCCTTTAAACTTTGCACAAATTCACACTGTTTAATACAGTTGCATGTTTAGGCTGCAGAGGTGTGAAGTCGCCCTTTAAAGCTTACACCTATGTGTACAATTCAACAAATAATTTATATGTCACTCTCATGACCTCAAAAATAGCTCCTTTTTATGCACTTCAACAGTGGATAAATTAACACAGTTAACAGTGTACAAAGAGCTCTGAAGCACTCGTGAAATGTGGCAGATATGTACTGAAGATATGCACCAAAGAAAAGCTTCACAGCGAAACAAACAGAAATAAACTTTCATTAAAATGACCCAGGAGTTACATTGCATTATTGCAGCTGTTGCATCACTCCAAGAAGCTCTGAATTTATATGCTGCTTCTCCATGTGGCACCCTGCACACTACAACACACAAGAAGCAGAGAGAGAGCCAGTTTCACACTTTACAGGCATCTCTCTCTTTCAGCTCTTTATGTTACTTCCCTTTTACTCATTCTGTTCAACTCCCTTTCTGAAGCAAAGTACATGAAAAGGCAGGCAGCCCAGGAGATCTTGTTTAGGTAGGTAATAGCACAGAAGACACAGAGGGAGGGAAGAGAAGTGAAAGAAAGGAAGAGAGGTATTTTTTTATGTCGAACATATCTCTGTGAGGAACCCTCTCACCAGATTAAGAAACCTGTGGGATTGACTGAAGGTAAAAAGGCACAGTATAAAGTAAAGCTACAGCTTTGACTTTGTCATAACATTCGACTGAAATATTTGTGGAAGCATTTACAACAACGGGGAGTTTTCATCTTGACAAAGGAAGCATCTCACTCCCTCTCTGTTAGATTTTAAACCAAGCTTCCACACCTTGACCTCAGTGCATGAGTTTAGGTGTGAACTTGATGATCACCAGTGCACACACACACACACACACAACCACCTTACAGTTCTTGAACTGACCTATATATAATTTCATT
>OMLM01008308.1:21637-31665 GCA_900302695.1 Helostoma temminkii
GCTTCCACACCTTGACCTCAGTGCATGAGTTTAGGTGTGAACTTGATGATCACCAGTGCACACACACACACACACACACACACACACACACAAAACTTTATTTATTTCTTATTTATAAGTGAGAAGATCAATCAATAACAATCTCATGTCTGTAAAGTCAATCTGGGGCTACAACCAGCAGGTGGTTAGCTTAGCTTAGCATATAAGACTAAAATTGAGGGATGCAGCTACCCTGGCACCAACATTATGGCAAATGGACTGCACTTATACAGTGCTTTTCTACCTTACTGGACAATGTGCTTTAGAATTGGCCTCTTATTCACCAATTTACCCTTTCAAACACCAGCAATAGCAGAGCTGCAATGCAAGGCATGGAATGACCCACAGTAAACTTCAGCTTCTTACACAAGCATACTTTGACATGTGGAATAGTTTGTTATGGAACCCTATGAACCACCCACTCTACTGACCCACAATCGTCCCAGTTATGTGCAATATCTTGTTCAATCTAGTGTTGTGATAAATAGTCTATTTTTACATTCATTTATTTATACTGAGAAAAAGTCTGTTTTAAAGGTGCTGTTAAGTCATGTTTTTACACTTGGACAGATTGTTTTCAATTTATAAGGTGAAGAGAATATGGTTTCGAAACCAGGACTATTAGTAAGAGATGACATTTCAGTGGACACAAGTTGCAGTAAAATCCCATTAATGCAGTATATCATTGGACAGGGATACCATACAGTCAACATTTTGAGTAAGAATTGTGTAGCAGCTACCTAAAGTGACTGCTTAAGAGGGTATGATTTATGTCCCTGAAAGTGCAAGACAGCAGAAAAAGAAGCGGCAGAGAGGAGAAGGTGGATAAGGTTTCTCTCCTCTCATTAATCCAATAGTTGAGGCTCCAAGGGGCACGTAAAGCTATCGCTCAGACTGCTGATTTACACCTTCCTCCTCCATGCCAGCCTTTTTCTTCCTCCAGACCTTTGTGTATAAATACACCAGTTACTGACAATTACAGCTCTCCTTTTTTAGCTCTCCATCATCATCATCATCTGAAACCTTTAAATCCGTACCTTTCCATGTATCCGTTTAGCTTCTTTTGCATGTCCTGTATTGTCAGCCTCTAGCTGATAGCATCCTTTTCATTCCAGAGTCCTCCTTTACACCTCTTTTCACTTACTCTTTATTTTCATCCTCCTGCGCCCTGTCCCCTCCCTCCTCCTCTTGCATTCCTTCCATCTTTCTCTCCTCTCAACTCTAAACGAAATGCGACTGCAGCAGTACTAACTGCTGACCTGGGCTAATGCACAATTTTGTAATAATGTCTATTCGTTTAAGTCACCCAGGAAATGCATAATGGTGATTTTATTGTGCACGGAAGCCTGTTGGCCTAACCCATTGAGGCTTTCAGCGTGGCCTGCATTCCTCCTTTCTCCTCTACTCTCTCATCTAATGAACTAAAACAAAGTCTGGCATAAAATGTCCTCTGGGATAATTGGCAATTTATTTTTTCCACAACACAGACCAGCAAAGGCTAAACAATACAGTGTCCATGTTTGAATTAAAAATTTTAAAAAGCATTATAAACATGTCTCAAAATATTATACTGGGTATTTTTTCCTTTATTTGACAAGTTACACACTAAACACATACTGTATTTAGTCATCTTGGAGAGCGTGAACACCCAAGCTTTCACACCCAAAATCTGTGGTCCTTAACCCCACTTTTAAAAGGCTATGACCGAGATGCTTTTATTGTGGTAATAAATATGTTTTTTCTAGTTTCCTGTTCACATACAACATGACTTGAATTACATCAGACCTGAGCACTCAGAGTTAAACTGCAGACATACTATCCTTACTTTTATGAACAATACACATGTGAATATTAGATCAGCTTCTCTTCAGGGTCAGACATAAAAATAGGATATACACAAGGTTATTTAACCGATATCTTATAGATGCTGCATGGCAGGAAAAAAGAAGAACATGAGGTGACAACCGAAAGTCTTTTCACTTGGACTAACTTTTGAAACTCGTTTAATTTTTCATAAGAAAGAAAAACTCCAAGATGTACATATGTTTTATCATATTCTAGAAACTCAGCTGTTGATTGACCTCTGGTATGAAGTTAAGAACTGAACTCAGATCATATGAAACCAGAAGTTCTGGCTGAGTCCTCATGTTACAACAGTAGCATGTACAAACGTGAGTCACTGTAACTATCATAACTATCCATTTGTCATATTAAAATTCCTGTTTCTACCTCTTCATCATATTCAAAGAATGAGGTTTAGTTTTAGTTATTTTTGTAAGACTTCTGTCACAGCAGAGAAGATAAACACATAATGTGCAGTTAAGTGCTATACGACAGCACTGGACCTCAGAATGACTAGTAACAACTCTGTGAATGCTAATAGAAACACAAATTAACAATAAAGAAAAATAATGACTTGCAATGTCAGTTCACATGACTTCATGCTTCTAGCTCATGGTTCATTTGCAAAAAGCCACTATGATGACTAAACAGACTGTGAACAGGCCTATGTGCGTCTAAATGAGCTCAGACACATAACGATTCTGTTGTTTGACAAACTAAAATGAAGGAAAGGTGCATGCAGGTACAACTCAGTGGAAAATTTCATTAGTGAGACAGGTAGTAACAAAAGGGAGCTTGTTAAGTAAAAAAAATAATGTTGCACTGATATATTGTAGTCTCCAGATGGTGAAACTGGAGTCAGTTGGTGTCCTCACCAGCACTTTTTTGTTGTTTAGCAAACATTTTAATAGAACAAGGCCACAGAAATAACCAGTCAAGGTGTCTATTATCATTTACCTCAAGTCTAAACAATTTAGAGCCATTTACTGAAAATATCTAACCTTATGCTCACTGGTGTCTTACACCTCTCTGGAGTGAAATGCTTAAAGCCATTTTACTGTAACATAATAAACCCTTAAAAAAAGGGTGCTGAAACACGGAGCAACAAAAAAAAAAAAGCAATTATATTTTAGAGTTGTGGAATAATTATCCATCAGGGAGATGGCCCTTCAAATTATTCCTTTAGAAAAAAAATTAAATGAAAAAAATTAATGCGTTGGAACAGGGCCAATCTCATATAAACTCCTTCAACCAATGCCTGATGGAGAAACGAAGAGTCCCATTTCAGGAGTAAATTTAAGATTTTCAAAGAAACACAGAGCATGGCTAATGAAGAGAGATTATAAAGGTGTCTGAGTCTAAAGAGCAGAGTGAGGGATGGTGAAAGAAAACACGTGTAGAAGGAACACTGATAACCACAAATCCTTTTGATCATAATCACTATCAATAGTTTACAGCAAAATCTGTAAAAAACGATGTTCATAAACACTGAGAATGATCTAGTTTCCAGGTAAAACATAATTATAAATCACTTCCAAACCCCCCACTGAATAGTAATGCACTAATTAAATACACTTGTGCATTTTTATGTAGAGGTTAGTAAGTGCCAGTTTTAATTGTTGAACTTGATGATCTGTCTTTTCCTACCAATTAACTTCTTAGCATGTGATGCATATGCAACAACTGTAAAAGCAATTAGACCACAAATTAGCTGTGGAGATTCATTCACCATGTGAGTGCAAATGCTCATATTTTTAATGAGATATGGTTCACAATTTTACATATCCAGAAGAGGTATATCACAATACACACCATCACTGTAAGAGAGCTTCTTGAACCGTTGTGCATATGAAGTGTCTTTAGCAGATCTTTAGCATAAGCTCACCTGCGCTGAATATATTTTCATTCAGGATAGATTTTTACAGTAGCTTGATCTAATAATTATATAAAGCAATTTATCCCAGGGGTCACAGATTGTTTAAGCTATTCATGTATTAATAGCCTCACTAGAGACATATTCCATACAGTCATCATGTCAGAGAGTGATCATGTTTTTAGTGTAGCCTGTGCTACTACACTTTCTGCACTTTTTCTAAAAAGAAAGAGCTTTTTAAAATGTCTTAGTCTTAAAACATCAGCTACCATTCAATGCTTAGTACAGTACTAATAGCATTTAGGTAGCAAAGATGAATTATATATGGAAGGACACTTCCACTTTCACCATACAAAAGCATTTTCCTGGAATCTTTTGATAGATAAATTGGTATGAGGCTTTTTTTGTGTTTGCTGTCTGATAATTCTAAAACTGTCCTGGCATTTATGTGTGGAATAAATTCAACAGTGTTGGTCCATTCTGGAGGACATTTAAACATTTTTAATACCAGTGCCACTACTACAACTGTACTATAAATTTCTGTACTGATATCAAAATGGTATTTTTGTCAATACTTTAGTTTGACAAATAAGAGAATGTTTTTATTTTGACTTAACAAAACATGCAGTGCCTTAGTGTTTGTTTTAACACAAGCAGCCGCACAATAGCTCAAAGAAAACATAGATCAAAAAATAAATAAGCAACAAATGAATCCCACGACGCATTCAATGGAAACTTTTTTGTACTTCACAGCTTTAACTACTCGAGGTTTTGAGGCTTGATATGCAGCCGTTGATACACAGTGTGAAATATGGTCGTCAGGTTTGCCCACACCTCAGCCGGCATAAACTCATATTCAGCTGCCTACTAGAGCACATATCCTACACATATGGCTAGAAGTGTGCCCTACCGTACTGCCCACAATAATAGCACATATTATTTTATCTGTGCAACATAAGGATATAGTCAGTATACAATTGAAATCTGAGCCACGCTACATTATATGCAGATTTTCAGTAACCAGGTTTCTTAAGTGTATGTAAACTCCTTTTCCAGGCCACTGGAAAAAGCTGCCCTCTCTGGGTAGCCTGATTACCCAGTACATGTAAACCCAGTCAGTGACAGTAACTCACTGGAAAAGGATAGAAAATATCTTGAATACATTGTGTCTGCACTCATAAATGCTGCAACCTGCAGTCGTTGATTATTATCAGTTACTATACTCTGTCCATTATTACTGAATACTGATTACCTCAATTACTGGTCAACTGAATAACACTGTCTATTTTTTTTCCTTCATCATAAATATCATTGTGGGAAATGTTCTGGAAATATTGTGATATAATTCTGCGGGTTATATCACCCACCCCTACATATGGCTGTTACTTCAACAAAATTAACTAACTAGGCTGTGTGTTGAACATCTTGGGGTATGGTATGGTAAGCCATCTGAGCAGAAGCTACTGTGCTCTGTTAACAAAAGGCCAGCTGAACCAGAAACAGTAGTAATCTACTCAACACCACGCAGTATAAACATCTTGTTAGGTCCTTTAACAGCAGAATACAGTACAGTAGGTAGACTGCAAGGTAGCTGAGTAAATGGGGTTAAGGAAAGGCCAAGCTCGCCCCAGAGGCCGATTCCCCGTGAGCTGAACACTGACCTAGATTAATACCAACCACGGCAGCGCCAGGACTATTAAACACACCCCGGTTTCCTGTATCCTGCCTTTCTGTCTGTGTGTGAAATGATTCCATCTGTCAGTCTCAGCTGGGTTATGAGAACACCACTGAACACTACTGCCCACACACACAGACAGACAGACACCAAAAAACAGACGTGTTGGCTGAGCACTGGGGCCAAGGTGGGTGTCTGGCTGTATCCAGCATCTAGAGAGGGAGGGGGTCTGAGAAATTCTGTACAGCATGAAAGGCTCAGGGATGGGGAGGGAGATATGAGATAGTGGCTGTGGTCATAATGGCACACAAATCATCACACAAAACACTGTCCATTTATGAGACTACATAATTACAGCTTGAACACTATCGCAGAACATTTTGTCAGTGGAACCTGAAAAAGACCTCTTTTCAATGACAGCAGGTTTTGTCTCTCTAGTCTCCTTTCAGCCTCTTTGGGGAATTAATAGCTTGCCCATAACAAGCTGTATTTATCACTGTGTTTGTGTTTCTATGTCTGTGTGCAGGTATGTGTGAGTTTGCTTGTATGTTTTTATATTTATATGTACACATGCATCAGGTATGTTTATTACACTGGCATGTTTCCCTGTCCAAGGACAATAACTGGTATTCAACAGGTAAATAACACAGAGAGAAACGCACAGGGCCAGCAAAGCCTTCAGTCCCCTGTGAGCAAGATCACACAGAGATGAAACTGAGGGAAAAAAGAAACAAGACAAGAGCACAGACAGTTTAGGAGGCACAACTGATATTCAGAGGAAAGACATCTTAGCAGTTAAGAAAAAATAAAGGAGAGTAGAAAAGGGAGAAAAGGTCAGGATGAGGTTTATCCAAGGGAGAAGACAAGCTATGTTATGTGAGTTATTTGAGATATTTTTCAGTAGTTCAAACTTCCCCTGAGGCTAAAAAGACCAGAAAACATATAACCTCAGTTCAAGTTTATCATCATTTCATCTTGTTTTGTACAGTGAAATAAAAACACACCTCATGGCACATTGTAGACCGTATTAAAACAGAAAAGACCCGTAATAGGAGGAAAAAACTAATAAAAATGTGAAATATTAACAATACCAACATAAAGCGACTCATGCATAGAATTCATATATTGTTTTTCTTGGTACATCAATTTTATAACAACAACAACAAAGATCTTTCCAGCAGTGGTGCATTGACTGCATATCTGAACTGGATGATTTTACTTCTCACTCCCTTCGTATTCAAATATGAGCAAGTAAGGCTCAAGGTAAAACATAAACCACGTGCATCAGAAAAATCCCTGACAAAGCAATTCCAGTGAACTGTAGTTCCAGCATTACACTAATGCATTCTCTTATCTCCTGATGGCATAAAACATTACTGGAAAAATGTTCACCTTAGGTCCAAAGATGTAGAAAGCAAGATAAATTAAAAGCAGCTTGCACTTTTACTTTGGGAGCAAAATCTTGTTCAGTCAATATTATATATTTATTATACAGAGTTACAGTATGTCTCTGCTTTATATGTCATATTATACATAATAAAGATATATGGTGGAACATTTGCAGCATACAAATGTGTAACGCCTTAAAATAGCACATCTATGAACTCCAAAGACACCTGATTTCTAAACTCACAAGAGGTCCCTAGAGGTGTATTCACAGAGGACTGAGTATGAAGGACCAAGATTCTGTGGCTTCCCCTGAGCTCAGTGAAACATTAACCTGCAGTAAATCCTTTTTGTTCAGGATCAGGAATCAAACATCTCCATATGGAGGAAAATCAAACATGTCTTTGTGTGAGTTAAAAAGGCAACCATCCCACTGAGCTGCTCAGCAGCAAAGCATCTAAGAATTAGCCTCAGGCTCGCCAAACACTGGTAACATCCATATTCATAATGGAGATAGCTAAAGCGATAAAGACTATCACTCAGCTCAGACGTTCACTTTTTTATCACTTTCATAACTGCGAGCAACGAGTAGATAATATGCCACTTTTTAGCACAGATGAGTGACGAGATGCAGCATGACAGCTCACCCAATTTAGCTCTCTTTACAGCAACAAGTAGATGACTGCTTTTGTGTGAGCATGTGTACGCGCGGGTGCTGGTGCTCTGTCGCAGCGACCATGCTGATGTCCACTGCTGACTTAAACCAATGAGGAATGCAGTCTCTCACTTAACGGCGTTGTTTATGAGTCAAATGGTTTCGTGGAAATCTGCCAGATTTCTGTGTTTGGAATCCTGCCAATGTTTAAACAAGCAAAGTGGCTGTCAGATGTATCAACGTGTCGTATGTAGGCAGCTTGAACCTGGGAAGCAGGTTGCTTTGTAGTCTTGACCTAATGGCCTAGGCACACATTTAACAGTGAAATTACTTTGTCATGCTAGTACAATTACCACAATCGCCACATCCACTTGCAAGAAGAAGTTAAAAAAAAAAAATTCACATGTACATTTTCAAACTGACTTGGCAATGCTTGCTTTTGCGAGAGCAAGAGTATCTAGAACCAAATTTTGTGTGAAGACACCTAGATGGACTGGATGGAGCCGAGTCCATGACCAGGAATTAGAAATAACACCCCGAATATGAGTTCCTAAACCTTTATAGCATATTTCTGTGCTTCTCCACATTCACATTAAAGATTCACTCCACAACAACCAATAATAATTTTGTATTATTTTTTATACATACATAACATCCATGCTTTAAGTAAAATCTGGGATAATGGCCTCAATTTCAATTCAGTTCTTATAATAATAAAAACATCAATTGTCCACAGTACGTAGAACTTACATAGCAAGAAGGACTATGAGAAAAAAAATGCTCCACAAGTAGGTCAAAGTCCAGGGAGGTTCATGGCACTTGTGGCTGATCACTGCTAACAAAACAGCTTATAATAAACCAAGGACATGACGCCTCTCTGCAGGGCTGCTAACCAGAACCCAGTGGCTCTATCTAATACTAGCAGCTCTACTTTGCCACACAGCATCAGCAAGCTTGTAAAACAAGCTGTTAAAACTTTATCTGCATCATAACCACAGTGATAATACAGCACAGATGCCAGAATTTCAAAAACAGATTTCCCTGAGGGTTTTTTCTGCATTTAAGCCCGTTCTTCACACTTATGTGTTAAGACAATCTCCATGCTGCCATAAAGAAAGAATGTGATCATTTATATAAAGAAAAAAAAACTCCACATGATCAGTTAATAAAATGAGCTGATGCACCTTCCACGGCCATTAGAAGTAGCACTCAGACAGTGTGCCTGTATACTGAAAGTGTACATACTGCAGTACTCCAGAGTGAAACATCCTATTAGCCTGCACATTCACAGACCCATTAGCATTTAAATATGCAAGAGCTGTGCTCCTTTCAAAATGCCATTTTTACTCTGCTGCAAGGAGAGTTCTCCAGTTGTCATAAACAACTTTTTTTTTTTTATTCAAGGACCTTTTCAAATGTCAGGGCCAATCAAACACAACACGACAGGTCTCTGGGTGAAAAAAAAAAAAACACAGCTCAGGGCAGAGAAGAAAAGCGGACTTATCATGCATATTCATGTGGTTGGAAGGTTCAATGACTGCTGTCTCTGAGAATTGTGAGCAGTGGCAAAACAGTTTGTGTGGTGAGAGACAGCTGAAAAAGTAATCTTTAACTCTTTTCTCTCCTTCACCATGTCCAAATGTCAATGTCGTAGGCCCACAATGGCCGAAGCTACGTGTGCCCACAAGTGACTCCCAAAACCCCAACTCCAACTGTTTTCCCCCCTTTTCTGTCTGTCAGCAAATTCGGGCAGAAAAGTTTTCTCTGTGAAGTGGTGCTCAGCAGAATGGCAAACAAACAGAGCCATCTCTCCACTGGCCAGGACCCACTTCAGCATTTTAGACATCTCTTTCAGTTTACAGCTTCCCTAACATCAGCAGGATGGATCCTCCTGACACAAGTCTATGTCAGCTGGACTGGAAGAGAGACACAATAGCACCCTCCTCCTTCTCCTCCTCGTGCCACCTCTCTCCTGAGATGCAGAGAGACGAGAGCGAGTCAGAAAGAAGGAAAATACAGAGGAAATAAAACACAATACATTTGCTTCTACTTCTGCTTCTCTGTGTGTACTTCAGCTGCTTCAAAAGAGTGAGCTGCACACCACACTGGTTTCTTTCTCTATATCTGTCTGTCTTCCTCACTCCTCTCTACTTCCTGCCTCTCTTCATTAGTCTCTGTCTGTGCTCTCTGGCTTCAGCAAGGCACAGTCATCCAGGAGGACATTATTAGCTGTCAGCATTAACAACCAGCGTAGCAGTAACAGCAGCAGCAGCAGAAGAGTTGGTTTCATAACAATGCTCACAGAAAGCCTCTTCTCTGCCCCAGCGAGAGGAGCAGGCAGTCAGGACAGCCTGCTGTGTGCAGATGGTGCTTTGTCTCTGCTAGTTCCTGCAAAAGTGACACGCAGAAACAAAAGCTAGCACACATGTACATGCACACATAGTTGGAAGATAGTACCACTATTCATTCCTAATTCTCTGTGGTATGCATGAAAGTTAATGGCAGGTGTTTAGAGCTATGGTCACGCCAAGTAAGTGATGGGAGGTGAGTGGGAGAAG
>OMLM01008310.1:0-11099 GCA_900302695.1 Helostoma temminkii
TAGTTTTCTGATACTTTAAAGACTTTAAATTACACATATGTTTGATTACACTACAATTAAGTAGAATTATATCAGTAAATGAAAAGAGGGTTTTGAAAGCTTAGACGATTTGCATCAAATAAATGTCATGGTCAGTGTCAAAGTGAGCATTAATTTTTGATTTGAATTAGATTTCATAAAACTTTACTGAAACTCTTGTGCATCAACAGCAGAGCAAACATTAGAGGAAAAGTTAAAAACACCAGAAAAAACTAAATGTGAGATATATAGAAAAATTTATAATTCTGTATTGGGGAGATATGTTTTTTTTCTTGTTTGTGCATTTGTGTTAGTGTGGCTCTTTTCTGGCAGTGGTCCTCTCCTTCCCTATCGAACAGAGAGCAGCTGTTACAAGGCAAAACAATAATAAAGGTTTTTGAATCTTAAATCTTGAGC
This sequence comes from Helostoma temminkii, assembly GCA_900302695.1. Lineage (NCBI taxonomy): Eukaryota > Metazoa > Chordata > Actinopteri > Anabantiformes > Helostomatidae > Helostoma > Helostoma temminkii. Next base: position 436 of record OMLM01008310.1, read on the forward strand.
ATTAGAAGTGGTTCGCAAAATCCGTAACAGAGTGGGATATCTGTTTTTTGTCTGCTTTCTTGTCTGTGGAAGCACACTAAATCATTAATCGTATTCACGTTTTTGTTAAATTAACAATTAGATAATTGGTTTTAATGACACAGAAACCACGTTCAGAAAAAAAGTACTGCGTGTTTTAACTTTTAATGGGTGGTTGGTCAGAAAATGACGTACGCGACTAGTTTGACTCCTTCTGTAGAGCAGTGACGGATCAAAAATCTCAGTTAGCTTAGCTCAGTTAGCTGTGCTAACAGACAGTAACCGACCGCCGCCTTCGGCTATCTTCGGCTGCATTCGTTGATCATGCTACTACCTATATGAGCGCAGTAGCAGTCTCTCGCTCCTGATGTGTTTGCCGCATGGTGGAGCCATTAATCACACTCCAGTACCAACGCACCACTGTGGTGCAGTCTGCGTTTGTCTCATGGTTTTCTGTCAGAAATAATGTAGTGTAGTGTAGTGTAGTGTAGTGTAGTGTAGTGTAGTGTGTGAATGCAGCTGCAGTGTAGCTGGTCTGAAATCAAAGAACTATCTGTATGTGATGTACAGAAGTCGGACTTTGTGGCCTCTATATTGTCCTGAGCAGAACAAAAGCCTTGACGTTGGATCCAAGTTGTAAACGGTGACAGGTCCCTGGTGTGAGTGTACAGGGAACACACCACAACATAGTGGTTATATTACAGCTACCTTGACAGTTACAGAGGACACATTACACTGCAGTATTTATATAGCGTTACATCGTCTGTTACTGCGTGAACAGACCCTCACTGATGGTTTTTATGGTGCTAACCTACACGTGATGGCACCAACACAGTTTGTTCCACTGGAGGACTGTGGCTCGAACACACACTCCGATGTAACGTAAAAGTCGCTGAGCATCTTCACGCCGGAGGGTGCGAAGTCTGAAAGATCATGTTAACATAAGATCCCTATTACATCATGGATTTCTTGTTATTGTCTCCTGTCACTATGACTGTGTCTGTGTGACTCACAGAACAAGTCACCAGTGGCTGTCACTTCCCCTCCAAACACTAAGACATATAGCAGTTAATGGATGTTTGTGATAAATCCATATTCAGTATCTTGGTACCATCGCTGCAGGAAAGTACTGTAAAGATGGGAACGTGGAAATAACCAAGTTTACCTGAACATGGGCAACTATGGGCAACTATTTAGTAAATCCAGTCACTGAGGCTACACGTGCTAGTGCTCTCTCAGTGCTGGTCCCGAGCCGGGATAAATGGGGAAGGACATCCCTGTGCCAGATGAGATATGTGGATCTGAGATGGAGACGGATGATCCGCTGTGGCAACACTTAAAGGGAGCAACTAAAAAAGAAGAAGAAGAATGAGGAGGAGGAGGCAGAGAAACAAATATTGCCTGTCAGTGGAAAGCAAATATTTTAAGTTGATCTAACTCTTAAATGTTTTCATTAATGTGATATAATTCCATTATTTCTATACTGTTGACCGGATAAAATCACTGAAATCCAGGTTTGAGTTGTTGAGTGTGGCATCACTTGGCATCTCCTCGTGGTCATTCTGGATCTGTTAACTGACAGAAAGCCTTACTTCATACAGTAAAGAGATTCTGGCTCAGGCCTCCTTGACCTCACAGGCATATGAGTATGTGCCTTTAAGGTTTCTCAGTACCTCACCCATCGCACAGTCTCTCTGTATCTGTAAACACATAACTAAATGTGGAAAGTAGTTGAAATAGACACTAAACTTTTGTTTTCCACGTTCAGACTCGATCCTGATGTCCATTTATGATCAGTCTCAGCTCTGGGGATATAACTGCTCAGTCGCTGGCTGCTCTAACTGAACAGCACTACTTCTGTGGGGTTGTGCTGGGGCTCATACTGCTTGTTGATGTTGAGTAACTTGGTAGGGATTCGGTGAAACACAGTCTTTCTTCACTCTGTGGAGATGTTGCAGTCCTGGGACCACAGATTGCCCCACACAACGCTGCGGGACATTTCAACAGACACGGTCACACACAAGTCATTATGTGCCTCTGAATACACAACAGGCTGTAGGAAGGCTGTGTCATACTTTCACTCTTCTTTGTAAATGAGGAGTTAATTACCAAACTGATTTATCTAATAATCACGAAAGCAGGAAGTGTTTTAGCATTTAGTCCTCGTAGGTTGTGTGTCCCGATGCCTTCAAGTACCTCAGACGAGCAGTGGTGTTCGCAGCTTCTAATAGTACTGAACCACGTGATCTGTGCAGCTGTAGCCAGTAATCAAGTTAACAGTTTGTTACGTCATTTTGCAGCTTGGAAAATTTGAAAACATAATAAATAATAATCTACATGTACTATACAGAATTTGAGTGTGAAAAAGCAAAAGAGACATGGGGATGAGAGTGTCCCTCGGTTATTCTGACAGAGTGTTGAAGTCATATAACTTTGGGTTTGTTTGGTTAGGTATAAATTAGCAACAACAACAGAAAAAAGGTTCTGGCTTTCTGCCCCTACCCCTCCCCCTCTGTCTCCTCTCACTGTGTCCCTTCACTGCCATCACAGCCACAGGAAGGCCCTGGCAGCCCAACACACTGATACTATCTCTGCGCTCCTCTTCTCCGTCCTCCTCTGTGTCGAAATCTTGCCTATCCCACAAAGGGAAACCGCTGGTGCACAACGGTCCATGGCATGACGTCCGTTTCTGTGGGTAGGCAGCTTATGGTAAATAACGTGGCAGGTGCGTGCCTCGTGCACCAATGGAGGACGCATTGGTGAACCAGTGAGAGTAATTGATTGCACTGAAGCTATATTCTGTGTAATTAACACACTTTAATGTTAAATTAGAATCAACTGTCTACATTGGTATATATCACACATAGAGGATTGTGGTTTTTATATAAGCACAAGCTATTATTTATTTATTTACCAATATTTAACACAGCATTGCCACAATAACGTATCGTTATGACTTTATAAAAAACATTTTAGGTGACGTCTTTACATGTTTAACACTGCGTCAACATCATTTCAAGTAATCCCACACTCGCTTAGAGTCTTATAAAGAGAGAGACACTTAGATTTCATTGAATCCTCTACAAACCACAGCTTGTTGTGTAACCGTGTTGCAGCAACACTTACAATCATCTCTGACCATGACAAGAAGTATCAGGTAGATGATTAGGCAATCTATGTTAAATCAGATCATAGAACAACTCGCATTGCTCTTCTTCTTTTAACAAACATCCATATGTGAAGATGTCGCCTGAATCCCTTCCTGAAGGCAGCATCCTCAAACAGGGACACTCATTTCTTACACTACCTAATTTGCTTTGCCATTCGTTGACTTTCGCTATGTGCTCTCAGCTCACACTTTACAGTTAATAATATACAATGATGTATATTCAGACGCACCACATGTCTTCCAACAGTAAACGCAGTATAATAGTAGCAGTACTCCCAGAAGCACTGAGGTCATGAGAAATTGGGAAACTACCAAAAATGAAGTCTAATGTTTTATTTATTCAACTAACAGTTAAAGAAGCAGCACCTGTGCATCACTATGTGTCACTAGGGTCAGGTTTCTGCACATAAGGAGGAAGTATGGGCAGCTAATGTAAAGACTCTGAAGGGTGGTATTTTTTAGCTGTTACAAAACCGTTGACGTAGAAGAAAATGCATAAGGGATGGGTTTCATCGCTTGTGCGTGTGTGTGTGTGTGCATGTCTTCATTTCCTTGTGTGGACAACTGTTGTTCAGATACTATTCTTGTGGGGACATTTTAGCCGCTCCTATAGACTTTAATCTACTCATCCAAGAGACTTTTGTCAAATAATCACAAATGTTGCCATTACAGTAACAATAAAAAGACACTAGAAGGCTGAGTTTTAGGTGTCTGCCTACACTGATAAAGAATGTGATGCCTATAACTGGATATTAATGGCAGGTACTAATGTGCATCAGATGCTGGACTCCCCAGCTGCTCTGTCCTCTGCTCCCTGCAGGTGCCTCTGTGACAGGATGTGCTTGAGAGTGTCCAGCTCCTGTGTCAGCTGCCCTATCCTCATCTGCAGCTTCTGGTTCTCGTCCTGCAGCTGCACGGCTCTCTGCTGGGTCAGCAGGATCCTCCTGCGGGCCTTGTCCCGGCTCTTCCTCACGGCGATGTTGTTCCTCTCTCGTCTCAGGCGGTACTCTGCACTGTCCTTGCTGATGCTCCTCTTGGGCACGGAGCCCCTAATGTTGGGCAGGAGGAAAGGGGAGAAGTCCTGGAGATTGCAAAACATATAAAAAACGATAAAACGGCGTGTTAGCAGGATGACAGCAGTGATGAGGACATTCTGATTAATTTTAATGAATGGAAAGTCAAACCTCCTGTGGGCTGGCGTGGCCGTGGTGGAGGTTTGTGCTCACTGCACCTGAGGCATTGCTGACACAGGATGTGGAGTAGGGCAGGTACGACAAACCCATCATCTGCCCTGCCACTCTGTCATCAGCGCCCCCCCTCATCATTGCCTGAGACTGGCTGTACTGCATCATGTCCATTTGAGACATCTGAACGGTGGATCCAGCCTGACTGGAGGTGACGGGGTTCAGAGAGTGGGCCTGACCTGGATACGGGCTGGCCCACTCCTGGATGACTGAGGATACCCTGGAATCAGACATCTGGAGGGGAAGAACAGCACAAATAAATTTAATGCTTTTAGTTTCACAAAACAGAAACACAAAGAATCAACTCTGGCAGTTTCAAAAAAACATTTAGGGAAAAAAGAAAAAACAAGAAAACAGGATGACAAGAGATAAACAGTTTCCATTTTCTACCACTTTATACAAGTATAAAGTAGTACATGTCTACTACTACTACTACACAGTACAGGTAGTAGTACAGGAGGAGTGCAATGGTCAGTCAGTGTTCAACAGTGTTCCATTTACTTGGCAGGACGGTACAGTAGACTTTGAAAAACGACTGACAATCGAAAATCGCAATAAAAAATGTACAGTACAGCACAAGATATAATGTGGTTTGATTAACTACAATTTAAGATCTACATTAAAAACATTAATGAGCTGGTAATACTGATCATAATCTTTCTGTCAGTATATATTGTGTACTTTTTACAATTTGAACACATCTTACAGAAAATACCTCTATTACTCTAGTAAATGCAGTAAATTCATTTTAATACCTCCTTTTAATACCTTCCTACTGCTTCTACACTCAAAGAAAGAAACTTTCAATTTAATTCATTTTATTAATTAAAGGTTCAGGTTCCACACAATGTAATTCTGTTAGTTTATACACTTGTATTTATGTCAGCTGAAAGCTGATATAATTCATTTTGTGGAACCTGAACCTTAACTTTTATTAATAAAGTAATTACAGTAATAAAAAGTAAAGTAAAGCAACTTAAAAAAAAACATTAATTCAAGTCAAGGTTTAATTATTCTTTAGGTCTTATGTCTTAACCCATTTGTAAAGTAAAATAAATAGATCACCTCCATATGAGGTTTCCAAAGACAACTGATGACAGATGTGTTTTTTAAGAGTTTATAAACAAAATTAATTATTAATAAAATTAGTACTGATTAAAAACTAAATGAAATGAAATAACTGATGCAGCTCCAGCATAAACATAAACTAGAAATTAAAAATAAACTCCAGAGGAATATACATTTCTGAGCTTTCTTATATCATTATATATCATTTTGACAGCGTTATTGTATGAATATTAAATACAACTTCTGTTGTATTAGATGCAACAGAGGTTGTATTTAATATTAAGTTTTATTTAAAACACTTCATATCCTTCTGCTAATGGTTCCTTCAGAGTTACATGTTTAACATGTGAACATCTGCATCATTTCTTCCACACAGAGAAAGTTCTGACTTACCATGACTTCGCTCTGCACAAACTGTGTCTAGTCTTCAGGTTGCTCTGGCAGGGAAATGCAGAAGACGGAGACAGGTACTCCTCTAATGATCACTCCATCACTTCCTCTCTTTCTCGCTCACACACACACACGCACACACCAATTACAGAAAAATTAGAAATAAGAGCAAAGCAGTGAAAAGCTAAAAAGCTAGTAATGGCTTACAGGATATATGATTATGAAATAAATTGAATTGTAAACTGTGTATCTTTTCTATCAGCTTGCCACAAATGTCCTCTTATTTTCAACATTTTAAACATTCTTTCCGTTTTCTCATGAACGCGGTCTCACTTGCCCCTGTGCGGCTTCCGTAGACTAACGTGAACTCAAAATGGCTGCTCCTGTTGACAACGTGAGTGGAGTTCGTCTAGCTGCTTCTTAATAGAAACATTTATTTGTCTTTTCATCCTTTATGTTAACATTTCAGATCATTCTGATGTGATACGTGAGATTAAGATCAGTTGAATTGTTTATAAAGATGTGGCTAACGAGAGAGCTAGCAGCTAACTAAACGTACTACAGCCTGTTCCTGCTAGCATAAGGTTTCTGAGTGTTGGGTTGTTTTTGTGATTATATTTTATTTTGCCTGTAGGATTTAATTGAAAGTGATTTGACCACAGCGGCTCAGCTGCTGAATAATCTCACAGAACAGGTATGAAAATAACATCTTCTGGCCATTTTCTATGCTGTGTTTGTTGATGAACATCTAAGATAGAGTAATAATCCTGTTGCAGTCCCAGTATTGCCTAGTGTACTTTATTTTAGTGGGTTATTAACGTTTCTTTGAAGCTGTGTTTTTCTAGTTGACTTTAGTAAGTAAGAGACTTTGTATCTGCTCCCAGAGGAAGCTGATTTCTAATCAATAGATACAAGATATTATAAGTGATTTGAAGCTGAAAATCTATGGTTCTCCACAGGTTGCCTCAGTCACGAGTCATGTCTGTGAGCTGCAAACTAAAGTCAAAGATGGGACGTTTAAGACATCCAAGGTGAGCGGGGCTGAGAATGGAGATAGTAGAAACAAGGTGTTCCTCTGTGCAGTGTAATAGGTTTGACTGTTAAATGTGCTGTATTTAATACGTTTAACACTATTAGACAGACGCACTCGTCCTCTCTGACTCTCCGTCCGGCTTCTCTCTGCAGGGTTTGTCTTTCTTGGACCTTCGGTATCACCTGCTGCTCTTCTACCTGCAGGACCTCACTCACCTGATCAGCATCAAGACGGAGGGGGGCAAAATAAAAGACAGCGAAGCCTTGGACAGAGTGGTCACAATCAGAACGGTGAGATGTTGCGATGATAAAATAGCTTATTGTGTCCAGCTGACAGTATTTTATCATCATCAACCATTTGACTCTTGTTTTTTTAAGGTGTTGGAAAAGATGCGACCTCTAGACCACAAACTGAAGTACCAGATTGATAAACTGGTGCGCACAGCTGTTACTGGCAGCTTGGGTAAGACAGTCAGGACACCAGAACATGCTTCAGATGGTTTTCTTGTACATTACTAGAAGTCTGGTTAGTATGATAATGTGACTGCCATGATTTTTGTTTTTTTTTCTTTAAAGCTGAAAATGACCCGCTGCAGCTGCGTCCTAATCCTGAGAATCTCATCAGCAAAGTAAGTCACAGCAATCACTTAGTTTGTGTCATCTTGAAATTCAAATCCAAATATATTTATTGTTTCCTGTGTATAATACATGATTACACTCTATATAATTAAGTATAACACATAGTGTTATTGTCATATTGAGATTTTTCTTCTTGTTTTTTCTTTTCATTGCTTCATCAACCAGCTGAGTGAATCTGAGTCTGACGATGAAGCTGAGACAAAGGCAGATTCTAAGAAAGCAGCCCACTCTAGTGGCAAGAGATATGTACCGCCAAAGATCGCCCCAGTGCATTATGGTAAACTTGTTTGTGATGCTGCTTCTAATAGAATAAAATGCATCTTTTTAATAGTATGCATTTTTCTTAAGAGGATATTTTTTTAAAAAAACATTTCCTCTTTGTCCGGCAGACGGTGACCTGACTGAGGCGGACAGGAAGAAGGCTCAGGTGGAACGTCAGCGACGGGCAGCTCTTAGAAGCTCTGTCATCCAGGAGCTGAGACAGCAGTACAGCGACGCCCCTGAGGAGATCAGGGACAGACGAGACTTCCAGAGCGAACGGGAGAGCCGCGAGGAGATACACAGGTGAGGGCAACTCGCCGATTAGGTGGTGAAGAAGATTGTAGCTATAATTACCTAGAATAAAACATAAGTTATTGTATGTAGATTTTGAACAGATCTATTTTTTTGGTGTTTTTCTAACAGTAGAAAAATATAGTAGACTTTATGTCTGTGGGTGTTTTTTAAATTGATCCTTTAAAATTTGTCCACTTCTTCTAATACATCTCTGGATGCCTCCAATACCAATGTCTTTCACAGATGTCATTATTCCAGGCTCCAAGAGAGATGTTGTCTGTGACAATTAGAATTGGTCTTTCACTGACTGTTATTAGTGCATCATGTGCAGGACAAAAGACAATACACAGGAAAAGTGTCAGAGTGGTATGGAAGCCTGTTTCTGCCACTGGAGTAAAAAATAAAAGCGACGACAACTGTAACTACCACAGTGTGACCTGTAGAAGTCTAAGCTGCATCTTCCATCACTGTACAGTTCAGATGTGAACTGTGCTTCCACACTGTATGTGAACGTGGATTTACGTTAACCAGGTCACGCAGTAAAGTTCGCCATCACCATATATTCCCAAACCTTCACAGATTTAAAAATATCCTTTGTCACCTCGTCTTGTCTTCACAGGAAAAATTACGAGGAGTCAATGATGGTGCGTCTAAATGTGCCGAAGAGTCAGAAGAATTCCAAGAAGAGGGGGATGATGGCCATGTCTGGCCAGCTGAGCAGCATCACGCACTTCAGTGACATCACGGCACTGACAGGCGGCGAGGGTGTCCAGGTGAGCACTCACTACAACATCAAACTCTTTGTTCTGGAGTCCAGACTCAACAAGATCAGTTCTGCTGCTACAGCAGGATGCACCGGACGGCCATAAGTGCTCCAGTGGATGGGTATTTATTTAGATTTTTTGCATTGCTGCTGACCCAACCGGTCAAGGCAGATGGCCGCCCTCCGTGAGCCTGGTTCGGCTGGCGAGTTTTTCCTCTCCGACATCAATATATGACTCTGTTGTGATTTGGTGCTATAGAAATAAAACTGAATTGAAAGTTGAACTGAATTGCTGGTTCTAACTCTCTGATTTTACTGGAACAGGATGGAGAGAACAGCCGCCCCAAGAAAAAGAAGAAACTCATGAAGAAGAAAACCAAGAGGAGAGGTGAGGACCTCAGATATTAAGACAAACAAGGGTCAATTAGATTGAAGCTCTTAATTTCTTATCTGGTTGCTGCAGCATTGTTCAGTCTGCATTTAGTACTAAAGTCTGCTTTCTGCACCACCTGTGTTAACTTTCCAGTATATATCAGTTGTATTTTAGAGCCAGATGTTAAAGAACCGTTTGCATTGTAATGTTTCATTACACTAATTCAACTTCTCTTCCTTCCAGCTTTTAAAAAGCACAGATAGATGTGAAACATGATGTCCAGTGGAGACCACAACATGTGAGGAGAATGTCTTCTTTTAGTTGATTACTACACAGCATAGAGGACTGTATAACCATCAAGTGAGCTGAATCAAAAATAAATTCTTACTTTCACACAAAGTGTTGGACTTTATCATTTCTACAGTGCAATAATGTTTGTCCATTAGAGGGCAGCTTTGTCAGAGGTTTTACTTTACTTCTGATGGATGTGTGACACTGCTACAGCATATGGCATAACGGTGTGGACGAGCAGCTAGATGCTGATGTGAGGCCTGATCCTGACTTTTGTACAGCTACACACCAAAAAGACAGGTTTCAGCATAGAAATGTGCACTTATAGACTTAATAGTACACAAGGTACAGGATTGAGCTGTCACGGTTTAACTTTTACTATGATGTATCAAAATGTTCACCGTGAATACATATTCAGTGTAACAATCAAATTCTTTATCAGAAATGTGTCATCTCACATTTAAGAAAAATCGCTGAACTATTCTGGGTTTCTGATTATAAATATTGTTCCTTCAGCTGCAATGCTAAATGCTAAGGACTAATGCAGTTGTGGAAAGTACATGTACAATCTTGACTATTTCCATTTTCAGCTACTTCGCTACATTTCAGAAGGGACTATTACTTTCTGGAATGTGATTAACAGAAAAATGCACAAACCACCAAACAGAATGTAAAGTCATTCAAATTCTAATCATTTTCAAAACCAGCTCCATCATTACCAGTTATAACATTAAAGTGATGAACATGATAATACAGCAGTAATTAAGTGATATTCATAAATGCTAAATGAGCCATTCTGCTTTATTTTTATTGACTTATTTTTAAATACTTTTTTGTACTTTGTTCTGTTTTTAATGCAGGACTTCCTTCTACACTGTAGTATTGTTCCTTTAATGTGATTTTACACTTTACCATTCCAGACAAACTCACACCAACAATCTTATTTTTACACAATGTCTTTATTTTTTTTTCCTAATTACAGACTCATGGGTTAAAAATAAAAATAAAAAAGCAAAACATTTGTTCATCCCCCACTCCCCCTGTTTTTTCAAAAACAAACCAAAACAAATGAAAAAAGAAAATTCCCGACACAGACCCCACCCCTGCCTTTCCCCACCCTAA
>OMLM01008312.1:0-18644 GCA_900302695.1 Helostoma temminkii
GGTTTTAATTTCCCAGTGTTTTAACTTTGATATAAATAAAGGCCGAAACAGTAGAGCCACGTCTTAGTTCAGTCCAGTAAGACTCCATCAACCACTATGACCTCAACACATACATAACCATAAGCAGAAATGTATCCTTCTGACAGTTTGAACTTAAACACTGAGAAATGATAACTTTGTAAAAGTAGAATTCATGGCAGAGCTGCTGTTTTAGATTACATTAGATTAGACAGGTATACCTTATAAAGTGACCAGTGAATTAATGTACTGTATTTAAAACTACTTTCATCTATATTTAGAAAAAACAAATTCCATGCAGAAAAACAAATAATCTACATTCTGACTCCATGATGATGATACTTAATTACAATATTGATTCAATCCAAACAGAAGAGAAACTAAGTCAATTTGAAAATTAAAAATGGAAAAAGGAGAAAATCTGAGTATCAATGTTATTAAAATGCTGTGGTGTTTTAAGGCAGACAAACCTTATCATGACATCACACACACACACACACACACACTACAGCATTTCTAGCCCATCTTCATCATGGCGTACATAACCTACATTCTTCACTACAGTAAGGCAAGCAGCTGATGTGGCTCCTTTTAATTAAAAACACTTGTTTACATACCAAGATGGCTGAGTGGTGATGTAATGACACAGAACTGGAAATGGCTTTGTGCAAACAGTCTGCACACGTCCATCCCTCTTTAATGACATGTACAAGCTAAATAGCTAAATGTAATACATACTTAAACTCCATACAGGTGTACCGTGATTCATCAATATCTTTTAGTGACGCAAACCAACAAGTAGCGGTTTATATTTTAGCCCAACCCCAGGAGAAGTTCTGATCCAGTCAGAGGCAGTTTCCACAGCAGCCACGGAGAATCACACTGGTTTTGTGATCTCGTTGTAACAATACAGATACACATCAGCCTACTGAAAAATATATTCAATAATACTGTCAAACGAGTGAACAGAGCAAATGGACGAAAAGCACATTCAATGATGAAACGGTTGCTGCGGTTGTCAAACGCGCATAGGAGCCCAGAGTCATGGCCATCGCCAGATACTGAGAGAATATCCTGGATGGCAGTACCGCAGGCTACTATGGGCGAAACCACACAAGGCTTGAGCCTACTCACCGTCCTGTGTATCGTTCCCGCGGCTGCAATTGCTGCAAATGTGCTTTATCTCTTTCCCGATGTGACAGTGAATCGTAAAGGGCATGTTGTTGTTGTGGTGGTGGTGCGGATGCTGGCCGTGCCCTTTCTTGTTGCTGAGAGACATTATTTTGACCAGGCTGAACGCTTTTTTCTTAGGTTTCTCCACCGCCACGGGCGTGTTTTCTCGGAACCCCGTGGTGAACCAAGTACCGTGCATGATGGTGGGCGCAGGATCCACCGTCGGGTAATTGGCCGTCTTGAACATTGGGACGCGGAAAACGGAGCAGTGCTCCAGAGCGCGATGTTACAACGGTGTAGATAAAAATTAAAGGGCCATGAATTCAGTCCTACCTGCCCTACAGCAGCAGCTCGTCTCTGCTGTATTCCCACACCTTTACCTGAGATCCCAATACGTGCAGGCTACTTGGTTGCGCAATGCAAAAGTCGCTGCTGCTACCAGATCCAAGTGAGCTAATAATAAAATAAGAGTGAGTAGTGAACAGCAGTCACTACCCATCCCTCCCAGAGCTGCACACTGCAGTCGGTTGTGGCTAATCCACGATTAGTAGAGCTGAGCAGGGAGAGCCTGTGATTGGCTGCACAGAGAGCTCACCTAATAGGTCAGTGTGATAAAGGAAAAGTTGCTCATCTTATCACATTTTTTTAAGCAAGTTACACTATGATAAACCCTCTATGAATTTCAGATGGGATAGTAGGAGAAGCATAAGACAAGGGATATAAATACTGATGATAGTGTATTACTGATTTGAATAAACAGATTTCTATAGGAAAGTAATTGCACCACCATAAAGTCTAAAGAGAATAGGACTGAAATTAATATAAACTGAATGAACATCAGCAGGAAAGGGGATGTTTAAATACCATCTTTTATTTTATTTTATTTTTTCAGATTGAGCTTCTGATGGATGAGTTTGGGAGTTAAGTAACAGACTGTGGCTGCTACATAGAACTGCACATTGAAATCATCATGACTCAACTTTATCTCTGAGTAGCAAATTAAGGACGTGTCCTTAACATGTATCTGTGCATCCACTGGTTGAGATTTTAAGAAGCCAGGTCTGAGTACATTTTCAGGACAGAATACAAAATTAAAAAATTACAACATATATCTACTTTGGGCATAATAACAGACCAGAGCTCAGAGAATTAAAATCAAAGAAAAGAAACACAGCAAAGGGACCTTAATCAGTGATCATAAAGCTCAACACTTCAAATGAGAGCCTAAAGTAACAAAGAAGCATTAAATATTCTTTCTTTACAAATCCCAAATAACCATTCGGTTGATCCCTTTAGTTAGTGTGCACATTTTCAGGCAATTGATAACATTAATGGCCAGTTAATGAGGTGTTAATCATGGAGAAGATAACGGACCCCATGGCATTTCCAATCACATTTCCTACAGAACAGGGGCTGGCCTTGGGTTGGGAGTGAGTATCTTTGATGTTCCTTCAATGAGCTGCAGCTTATTCCAGTGACATCAAAGTTCTCTCTGAAATGCGGGACACAGCACTTAATTTACTCCCACCACGGTGCAATGCAGTAGCTGCCCTGAGTTGCCTGCTTTTGGTGCAAAGTTTCACTCTATTGCACTGATAATGCGTTAAAGTTGTGGAAACTGACAAGAAAGAACAATTTTTATATATGAAAATAATGAAAGAGTTGGAGGTTAACAAATAATGAAGAAAAAGCCTTTGTAGGTTTAATAAAGTGTGATTGTGTGTGTGTGTTTGTGTGAGATAGAGGAAAAGGAAAGAAGCTTTAAGCACTAAAGGAATGTGTGTTCACGGTTTGCTGCATCACACAAAAAACCCTCTCTCTGTTTAGCACCATCCATTCATAATGTTATGCCTATATACCTTGAATCATGTTCAAACTTACAAAAATGTATGAAAAGTGCTCTATGCCAAGTTTTAATGATTACATACTTGTTCTCTAAAGTATTCTGACTTAAATGGACAAAATCCCGTGAAGCTCCAGACATCCTTCAGCCTCAAATTCCTGTTAGAACGTTTTCACAAAATTCAGATAATTAAAGCGCACAGACAGGTCACTTGTCAGCTGCGAGGAAGATTGGTCACACGTGGGAACGTGGTTATGCAACTACTATGTCAGGTGGTGCTGATCAGGGCTCCAGTGAATTACTTGGGTTTAAACCACAAGGCAAGGAGAGAATGAATATTAAATAATTTCAATCAACTGATCACAGCCGATACGTCTTTCCTGAAAGACAAAACCTTTTGAAACACCTTTCTTGCAGCCACTATTCAACCATACATGAGATGAATGTGTCATACTCAGGATGTACTTTATATATTCTGTGTTAGTATTTTTCACTTGTTGCCTTTTTAGGAAAAAATTACTTGGGAACCATTGATGATGTACATAGTAAAGGCTCGTTGTGCATATATGTAATATATACAAAAATAAATAAATATTGACTTTGTTAAAGAGTATCAGTGTGAAAATTTCTCCTGTTGACCTGTTTTTGACTTTTTTTGGAAACAGAGTTGTATTTCCCCAAAATTTAAGCTTACATATGTGGAAACTTTGGCATATGTTAATTATTTATTTATGACCAATCTACTAGTGAGTCAGTGGGGTTGACATGTTAACAATAATTTCTTCGGTATAATCAGTGGACTGTATAATTCTGGGATCTCTGCAGGTTTTCAAACACTAAGCATCCTATCCCATTGATGACAACATACCTGACAACTTGTCACAAACAACAACAATCAACTCAAACTGACACAGTAAATTCACTCAAAGCTGCTAAGAGGTATTTGCCAATCCTCTCTGACTCACATTTGATGGATTTGTACGCTCACAGTGTTGTTGCTATGAAACTTCAGTAAATGTTTTTAATGTGTCACTAAAAGAAGAAACAAAAAAATATTTTTTTGCAATCCTAAAATCCTACTTATTAGAGTTTGATTCAAAATACACTGTAAAATCTGTGACATTTCCCTTGTATGAGAGTTTACAATGCTGGCTCTTTAATGTTTTGGATTCTGGTTTGAACTGGTATGCATGACTGTGGTGCAGGTTTTAGACTAAACAATCTTACAACTTCCGAGCGAGCAGCCTGTCACTACAAATCTGCTGTTCCCGTTCTCCCTGCATTTGTCTGTCTCTTCCCATCTGTCATTCTCTGCATTATTATCTGTCTAACTCCTTCGTAGTTACACACATGCACACTGCCACAATCAGAAAAATAAGTAGTATAAGTACTTTTACCTATGTGTGTAGAGGTTTGTCTTTTCTGTGGTTCTTATTTACCATATGGAAATGGAAATGATAGTTATGCAACTGTAATCTGTAAGGTGAGCTCACCATTTTATGTAGTTCTTAGCTCCACGTTCAGCATTAGGCTCTGTCTTCCTCCTGGCAGGCAGCTGAGTAATGGGATATGATTATGTAAAGTCTACAGGCAGCAACATTTCAGGAGTGGAGAAGTGCTTCATTTTGAAGAAGAAAATAATGACAAGTAAGAGACAGATGTAATAGAAATATGATATAGGTACACACTTGTTTTTCTAAACACTTGTGCATGTCAACAACTTTCCTTCTTGACGTTAATAGTCACTTTGAATTTCTGCTCAGCCACTGAAACCAACAGAAACGTTGATATAGCACTACCACAGACAGGCACTGTCAGGTATTGTGGCAAAGTGCTTGCGAAAACACTTCCAGAAAACTGTAAACAGACGACTGCTTGTCATCGCTGTTATAATTCAGTCATGTCTGACTTTCTCAACTTTCCTGTAACCAGTGTGTTTTCTGTTTTGAAGTTTTGACTACCTGATGTGGTACAGTATGGATAATGACGTTTTAAAGTAATTTAACAGGGCTGGGAAAAATTGGTCAAATCTGTGTTATTGTGTAAAATTTAAAAAAAAATCTTCAGAAAAAAGTTTACATGATAGGCTTATTTTAAATAAACATGGATTTACTTTACACATTGCTACAAAAAGAGAAAAAAGCTGTAAATATGGCACTTGAAGGCCTCACTGCCATTATTACGCTTCAATGTATTAAAAGCTACAATGCTGCCATCTAGTGGTTTAGTTGTAGGTCTATGGGTGGATGGATGGATGGATGTAGGTCAGCCTCTTTTAGAATTAGAATCAGTGTTAGATACCATGCTACGCATATCTTTTATTCTCCTATTTCTTCTCCAGCTCTTTGCTATCCACAAATATAGCTTCCTCTTCTGACTAGTTGGGGCATCACATTTTTTTTCTACCACTTTGACTAAATATCTTTTTTCTGCCACTACGAGACCCCTAGGGCTTTGTAGATAATAATGTAAATGCACTTACATATCTTGGCTGATATCTTAAGCAGACAAAGTCCAGCTAGTTATTGACTAATGTGCAAGGGTAAGAAAAAAATACTGTGTTACAGTAATTTCAATAGACTCTCATTGTGATGTGAGAGCAGACACTTGTCTGTGGACTCTATACTCCACTAAACATACAGCATCTGACGGCTATAGTTACTCTGCAGATTGAGATTTTACACATAAAAAAGGTAATGACTTTGTTAGATATGATAGATTGTTGCTGATTCAACCACTCAGATACAAATGGTTGAGCTCCATCTTAACTGGCTATTAGGATAATACGCTGCATTTTAGAACATGAGTAATAATAATCAAGCAATAAAACAGTGTACTGCAGACAGAGGCCATAATGTGTGAGGGATATTTTGCATTATACAGGGATTTGAATATGACTGTAGACACTACTTGTGTGATACTTTGCTAATATTGGAACTAAATAGTCCTTTTAAACAAACTTACAGTTTATTACTTTATTACAATTGTTTAAGCAGAAGTTCTCCAAAGAGAGAATTTGTTATTTTTCAGCCCCATGAGGACTGTTGTATCATGGAATTAAGTTCCATGTGTGTCGCATCAGTGTGCAAAAAGTCTGTGTGTAAAAGATGATTAAACCAAAATGACATTACCAAACCATTATAACAGGATGTGAATATGTCAGCTACCACAACCAGGTTTTCTATTCTCTAAGTGATTTGTAAACTAACTGGTTTGTTGTTACATTTTCATGAATCAACATTAAATCCAGTGAGTGAATTAATGTAGTGTGCAGTCAAACTACAATTGAATGTAAATGCAATCTAATTTGGTTGAACAATAGCGTCCAACTAAGAAATTACTCTAATGTGAGAGTTCCTCATGTACAGACTTGTCATCTGCCCTTATGGCAGAAGGAGGATAAACCTCCTCATGTGACTGTTAAGAGAGCCTTTACTAAATGATTTGTACCAACAGGTGATATCAGAATTATGCTACAATGATAACTGTCCCAGTCCATAGACCATCCAGCTTCACATGAGCAGAATAAGCACCTACATTACAAAACAGATTAAAGAATTAGGTGCTTTTGTTAAAGCTCCACTGCTCTTTGTGTTATGTTAATAGACTTAAATTATGCTTGTAATTATTATTAAAGCAATATACTGTATGTCATATTCAAATTTCCTTTTGACTCCTGGTCATCAGTTATGGCAGCTTGTCCACACACTAGTGGATGATTATTGTTTATTATTGATGTTCTAAGTTTTAAAAGTAAATTACTTAATTGTTATAATCAGACTGACTCAATTTTCCAATGATACCAAAACATGCAAGCCTGCAAGAATTTTGTTAAATGTAAGTAATATCAATGTAAAAAATCTTCCCAGTGGTTCTAAATATGTCTCTGCCCTGAAGCTTCAAATGAGAAAATTTATACTGAATCTTAAGAAGCTGCTGCCTGTTCCAAACCTTGAACAAGTGGGCATCTCACATACAGTACAGTAATCCTGGACAGATGCAGTGAAATACCTTAGACAGCAAATATTGTACACCTATATCTGTCAGATAAGTTTATCTTCGTGTCTTTTACTTTCCTAAATGTCCCTCTGGCTCAGTTTATCCCCTTCTATGTTGAAAGAGACTTCACAAATCACCCAGAACCTCTGAATGGACTTATTCACAGGATCACAAACATCATGAGCATAAAGTCCCACAAACAATCACTCTGAGGGACTTTCCCTCAAGTTCTGAATGTATTCTCTGTTATTTACTTTTCATTTATTTTCAGATATTGAATTTTCTGTTTTGTTTTTTTTTTCTAGCTCCATCTTTTTTTTCAGACAATGACTGCATCCTCTCCTGGCTGTCCTATTTCCTACCGAAGGAGACAAAGTCGTCAAATCTGATTGCAAGTGCATCGTTAAAGATCGGCACAGGGGTGATTCACTTGGAAATAAGTTTGAAGAGGATATAGAAGAAAACCTCGAGGAAGTAATCTCAGAAGTGTTAAGGAATGTGGAAGGACATGGACAACAATTATTGATGATGTGTCTGAAGAGCAAGAAAACTCTATTGAAGTGACACTTAAACATTGTCAGAAACATTCAGGTGTCTTGTTTGTGGCCAGGAATTTGGTTCCCTTAGAAAACTAAAGACACACAACACGAAGAATTTTGACAAACACCAGAAGCCTTTTGTGGATAGTAGATAATCACAGACTCAAAAATGTCCACAATGTTGTACAAGCTTCTCTCATCTATCTCATCACTCCAAATAAAACCATGTTGGTAAAACCAAAGTGTTTGCTGAGTAAAACTGTACCAAAGCACCAAGAATGAACATATTCTGACTCATGTCCAAGAAGCAGCCATGTCAAAATGTGCTCTGTATGTTGGGAAATATACTCATTCAATTTGGGTGACGGGCTTTGACAACTATGAAGACTGCAAGAAACACAAGGAGAACTAAAGTAAATGTGGGATTTCAGACCAAAATCCACAATCAAAGAATGAATTGACACAGGAGAATTTTTCAGGCTCAACAAATATTACAAATCAGCTACACAAGGGATAAAGCAGAGATCCCAGCAGTCACAGATGCACAAGCTTGCAAATTATGCAGACTTGTAAGTCACATTTAACATGTCAGGAATGTGACCAGGGTTTTCTGAAAGTAGGCCTAGAAGGAAAAAGACTACATTGTTTTGTTATATGTCCAGTCTGCTGACTGAGAGCTACATTGACACAAGTTCTGAAAAAGGCAAGTAAAACTGCAATTCCTCCAAAATGCAGACTGGGTAGATGAGTCCCAGAATAAATCTAGCAGTATCAAGTGCACCATCTGTGAGAACGTTTCCGAAATCTCATGAAAAGACATTATTATCCCAAATCACATAAAATCAGAAGCTCATACCCTTGACCATTGTGTAAGTTGGTAAGGCTATGTGACTTGGTTCAACGTCGGCAGAACAAAAAAACTTTACCAGTGCACTGCCTGTAAGAAATGTTCCACAAAGCCATATCTGCACAGATTTGTGAAATATGTGGGAAAAGCTTTAGACTTTGCATATCTGAGTCTGCGCCAGAGAAAACAAAGACAATGACTGCCTACTGTTTGTTCCTACTGTGGTAAATAGTTAAGTACAAGAGACTGCCTGAGAGCTCATATGGTGAGACACACAGATGGTTATCAATGCTCAGTTTGCAGAAAGACATTCGATGGAAAAAACATACCTGAAATGACATCTGTATAAAAACAATGGGCAAAAGAATACAGAGGAAAGGCAATTCAAGTGTGAAGACTGTGGGTTGTATTACAAGAGGCGATCACATTTGATGTCTCACTATCGAGACAAGCGCATCTGGTGTCGGACGTTTGTGTGTGAGGTATGTGTCAAAACTTTTAGGTTAAACAATGAACTGCAAAAAGACATGGTGGTCCAATGTGTGGCATGGACATTTTTGTGGAAGCACACAAAAGATATATCTTACTCAACTAAAGATTTAACTTTCAAAATACTTTTTGCCTGGCAATATGAATGGATTTCACTTACTGAGAATAAAAATGTCCTTGCTGTTCACACTGTCCAATTAATGTTTCTCCATATAGGCTATAAAGGGCTCAAGGCTGTGTGATTGAAGAAGAAGCTGGTAGACTTGCAATTTGGGTCAGTTTGGCTGAATCCAGTCTATAGAAAAGATATTATGAGGCAAAAGCTGCGCTTAATACTTAATCAAGTGCTGTGACATGCTTTCAGAAGACAACCAACCAGAACACAAAATTTATATTTTTTGAATAGGAGAATAACCACTGCATACATTTTAAAGCAAAACATAAAATATGTAGTTCAGATTTATGTTAAACTTTAACATGCAGAGGATGTGGCATTAAAATGCACTTTACTTTTCACTTTACATTCTACTATTTGACATTTATTGCATATTTTATAATTTTTTTTAATTATTTCTTGAATAAAAATCACCAAAGCACTGACAAATTGTGATTGTGTGGTTAATGTATGAAATGAAATTTCTTTCCTTCATTTCTTGACATTGCTTGTGTTGTGTTGTCAATTTAAAATGACAATGTCATTTTTTTTCTGGTAAACAACTGGAGTATTTAATTCATTATTAAACATAAAAGTTAAGCACCTTTATGTGCAGTAGTTTATGGTTGCAGAAAAAGCACTGCTCCACCAGAGAGCAGTGGTGCTCCAGAAACCATCTCAATGTCCCCAGCCATACACAAAATATATACTGTACAATATATATATAATTTCACAGACCACCTGCCATGAAATTAAGACAGGCAGCAGATGTCTATGTAAGCATGTACAGCTGTCAAAATGAAATTGATTTGGACCACAGATAATTTTTATATAAAAAATGTTTTTGTAATATATGACAATGTTTAAGACGACTAATGCTAAATTCTTTCTCAAGCATCAGACCTATTTTGTGTGAGCCCCTTTTAATTTGTTCTATACTCAGTTCTGTACGTGCACAGACCCAGCACAGAGAACCCTCAGTCTGGGATTTTCCACTTTATAGTTTTTTTCACTTTGTCTGCTAATTAAGAAACATTGTTCCAGGCAAGGTGACACAGGGTGACAAACAGCAGCTTTTTGTGTGTGTTACTCTGTTTAATGAAAGTTGCAATAAGGAAAAGGAACAAGGTCTGTAAGCAATGATTTGAAAGGAATATGAACAGGATTTGTAGTAATAAGGTTTGGTTATATGTTCAGAGAATCACACAACTCAACAAAAGGTAAGTGGAAACTGCAACCGAATAAAGCAATCTCCAGTGAGCTCTGCAACACTTACTGGTAGGCAGACTGTGCCACTCCTCTGGGATGTTCTGTTTCTGTCTGCAGAGACAATCTTCTCTTCTGACTGAAACCTTCATCTAGTCTTGAGAGTATGAAGTGGACTGTCTACTAAAGTGCTTTTAGCGCCTTTTCTGCCTTTGCTGAAGTTAAGAGGAATATCTCCTAAATATATAAATACACATTTGATTTACATATTGATCAATATAGTTTTCCTAGTTGATGAGCTATGACTGCAGTAGGTGTTATGACACAACCATTCCCTGTAGACCATAATACAGTGATCCATATCATTTGAGTCATGTAAAATCTGTAATACAGCAGTAGTTCTTAATGTGAACCCAACCGCCAGAGTGCAATCCAAAAATCCTCTCTTAAAATGAACAAAAGATGCATTTTAACATTTCCAAAATAAACCTGATCAAAATAAACTTTCTATGAGAAAAATAAACCACCAAGGCTTTTGGAAATTCATTGTTTTTACTAACATTATATGTAAGAATATTAAACTACATTACTTAAGGAAGGAGATCCAACATCTGATGATGTCTATGTTTAGTTAGTTTTGTTTAGTTTATGTATTATGTTGCTTATAGTCATTGTGGAAAGTGGGACTATTGCCACACTGACTATACATTGGAGTTTTGCCGTACATAGTTTTTTAGCCACAAAAATACCCATGGCCTTTAATTTAGCTTTAAAAAATACAATTAATACTATCTGACATACACATATTGTATCTAACGCTGTTTCCTCAGTGCACAGATTTTGACACAAATGTTTTTTTAATATTTCTTTGCAGATGTGGACAAAAAGAAAGAAAGAAAGAAACTTTGTTTTCTGCTTTTGATTTTTGATTGTACAGAATATTTTAAATAATACAATAAATGAAAATGACCTGGCCAGATTTGTTTGTACCCCTAGAAAAGCAAGAATACAAAGGAGAGAGATGTCTGAGATCAGTAACAAAATATGAATAAGCATGTTAAAGACAAAGGCTTTAAGATTATATTCAAACTATTTGCTGTTCTGGGGCCTACAACTGCTAATATTATTAAGAAATATAACATATGTAGGACTGTAGTCAACCTCTCTGGATGTGACTATGAGAGAAAAATCAGAACCGGTATTGTACAGAAGGATATTGTGATTTGTCGAAAAAGGACAAGCACAACTTTTAATGAGATACAAGCTGTTCTGAGGACAAGCTCAGTGACTTATTGTACCATTAGTTGCTTTTCGACTGATACTGGGATCCAAGAAGACTCCACTAGTGCAAACATAGAAAAGTGCAGATTGCTGAGCCAATTGTGCTTCTGCTAGAATGTCAGGACAGGTGAGATGAAGCTGGAGCTTTCTAGAAAGTTACATAAGGTGAAACCTACAATGAAACCTAAAGACTATCAAGAAATTCTGGACACAACTAAACTAAAAGCAGCCTGGCTAACAACTTAACACTGTATTTCTGAAGTGGTCTTCTATCAGCCCTGATCTGCATCATATCAGCCAACTATGGAAAGAGCTTAAACATACAGTGAGAAGAAGGCTCTCCTTTGCATGTTCAATGTAATACACACAATGATGCTAAAAAGCAGAATTTGCAGGACCTTTACTTTGAAATATCACTATAATCCAGTTATTTATAATCTTAAAAGTAGCAACCAATCTGTCCAGGTCATATCTTTTTGCTGTTTTATTTAAAAAGAAATACACACTTATGAATTACCTTTTACTTCTACAACATTCTACAATGATTTGCAAATCTCATAAACTTGTGTTTTATTCATAATAGAACACAGAAAACATATTAAATGTTTAAATTGAACTTCCAACTTGCTAATACTTTTTCAGTTTCAAGTTTGCTGTATTTGTCTTGTCTTATTTTTTCATGAAAGTGTACTAACATATTTGTCATCTGTATACTGATCTCCATTTATAATTTTAATTTATAACATGACAAAGCCAGCCTTTTGTCATGACAGTTCTTATGTGAGGTCATTACAAACTCAAAGATTTGGTGGAGACAGGATAGGAGCAACCGTCTGGTACAATCATTTAATTTCACAGAAGTATTCAGTTTCATCAGATCACAGCCATTATCCAGTAGGCTATTAGTCTGTCTTTACACAGACTTACATAACTGTCTGACAAGTGGAGGCTGATTTTCCCATAATGTTCTGTGCAGAGCTCAAACAGCACATCTCATATCATTTGAAGCACGTTTCTCCAAAATAAACGATATACTCTTAGATAAAACGTAATATCCACTCCTGATTTATTGATGGTGATACTGAAAAAGACACATGGTACGACATGAAATATAAATCTGAGCTAATACTGAATAGAAGTAGCCTCTGAAGATTGTCCACAGCCTGATGATTAAACACCACTGACTGGTTTAACAAATTAAATACAGTATATCAACTGTAAATGTTAATTGTTAAATCCCATTTAAAATACTTTCGAAGTATACGTCCAGATTTTTACTATTACAAATAAAAGAGGACAGCTGAGTGGTGCAATGCAGCTTTGATTGAATTGAGTCCTGGGTCTGCAGCAGCATTGAAGGGACTGAGACTCTGTGAAGTCTCTTACTCAGCAGAAATGTACTAAAGAGCTGGTGCACCCTGGGAGCTGCATTGGTTATACCAATAACAAATGCCATTCTGTAGACATTTCTCCAGATAATGGATGCTCCCATCTTGGACTGTGCCTTCTCATATTGTCATCTTGTATATTTGATCATAATTTCTTCTCCTTGATAAAATTTTGTTATATTGCAATATTGATGATGTTGTTTCCTAATTAATATTAGCATCTCGCAAACATGGTGACAGTAACAAACTACAATATAAGAAGTGAAATTAACTAGTGGACATGATGACAATTTAAACAATTAAAGAGGAGAAGTTTAGAATTAGGAGAATGATTTTTTTAAAAAAGGAATTGCTTTATTATCAAGGAATTGTTTCATTTATATTGTATTTTAGGGACTGATCTGGGTTTTCTGTTAGTCACTATTTGTGTATGGACAACTCTCAATTCATGCTGTGACTTGCGGCTACAAAGATAATATATATTATATTGCCATTCATATCAGTATCATGAAAATATTGTTATTTAATTTTGCCTGTATGGTCAACCCCTACTCCAACTGGCTGACATTATCTTCTAAGAAAATACATTTTACTTTAGATATAATAGAGATATCCTGAAATATCCCTAAGGCAACACGTTGCATACTGTGTGCCATCTCTTTTGTTTTTATTTCCTTGTATCCAACAGAATTCACTGCATATTGCTTTAAATTCACAAAAGGCTGAATTGAGAGTTACAGTGATTCAGCCGGAGCTCTCTCCTTCAGTGTAATTGGTCCTTGGCAATGCTCCTTTTCAGATTGCAGTGGTATCTTTAACCCTCTCTACCCAACATGCTGCAACACTTACTAAAAATATGACCCATAAGCACTCTGTCATGCAGCTTCCTTCAGGTTGGGAGGCTTTTAAAAAAGATGTTATATTCTTAACTGGCATGTGGGAAGCATATCACAGCCAGGAGCCTTCCTGACACTTCCAAGGGTTGCAGAAAGGGAGGTGAAATGAAAGCAGAGAGGAGATTCTTGGAAGAGGCTGCTTCCTGCAGTGTCTCATGACATGCCTGTATTTTTCTTTAAACCATCTTGCTAGAGAGGTTGGGGCATGTTCTGGCCAAGTGACCCTGATGGGTGACTGAACTTTTACACAGTATGAGCATCTAGTAAGAGCCTTGGATATAGAGTTGCTATTTTTGTTCTGATTTTCTCACTCATGTTTTATTCAGACCCGGGATGCTTCAGCACAAGAAGACCTATGTGCAACCAAACAGGGAAGATGGATGCTTGCCTTTTTTTAGATGCAGGCTGTTAGTCTATCATATGATGGTGTGAAATGTCAGCAATATTCTGTGTGTGTGTGTGTGTTGGTTTGTGGCTTGGGAGTGGAGGCTATAGATGAGACATAAACAGGTAGTGAAAAACACATAGAACTAATGCAAATCTCTTGCCACTAATTATTATCACTCTGTTAAACACTTTCACTAATAGCCTCTAGAGTTGCCACAGTTGGAGCCTCTACACTGGCTCCAGCCCATCTCAAAATTGCCTTTCCCTTTTGAAACAAGGTGTATGAAGTGTTTCTCTGGCATACTGTAAATCCACAGGAGAACCCAGCTGGCACATGCAGCTCTGCAGCAGAAATTTGTCCCATCCCACCATGCATCTGGTTTGTATTGATTGGACATATGTGATTACTGTACACGGGGATTGCAACACAAAGCATCAACACAAGAGAGAGAGGAGTAGGGAGTGGTGGGTGGTGAATGAGTGGAGTTTTGTATTTTTTAATGTGGCTGCAACACTGAACCTGGTTTGAATGTTAAATTGTCAGACAGAGACTATACATAAATGTACATATCTATGTCCATGTCTGAATATTTGCATGTGAATTTTAAATTGCGTTGACAAACTTTTATTATAATGCAATTATAATTTACACAAAAGCTAGAGCAGTATCCCTTACTGTATTGTCTATCTTACAACAACTGCAATGCAGCCAGTTTGAGTTTCAGTTCTATATATTTGCATTCAGACCAGGTATAGGCTGACGGGGGGAGCTGCAGCCATCGGCGACCTCCACGATACACACAGAATCCAGCTGTTCAGCACAATTACCATCTATACAGACAGTGTCCTATGATTAATGCTCCAGATGCCAAAGAAAAACCTTGAGTCTGTAAGGACAAGCTGACCTGTGTTACGAGACAGCCAGGTGCATAGCACAAACAACAAAATGACTTACCAGTGCCTTTCCAAATTGCAATATGCTGTATGACTCATAAACATGGCATTCACGAGTTGTGCCTAAATTATGAGAGGGATGTTAGTGAGAATAAAACGAGCTAGATTATCTAATTGGAAGAGTTTCTTGTGTGTGGCTTGAGTCTGCAGAGGGAAAGCAGATGGGGCTATAGTTGGGCAGATGAATGATGAGCAAATAAAAACATGCAGACAACCACTTCCACTGAGATGGATGCTGTGTCAGCATGCAACACAGACACAGCACACTAACAAGGGGATGATATATGCACACACTTAGTGCTCACAGGCATACACATTGACATGCACTCACAAATACACACGCACACACACACCTCTGCCTTTTGGCTAAAAGTCTAAAGACAACATCCTTAGCTAAATAGTTATCTTTCTAATTCCACAAACAATGCATCTCTCAGCTGCTAGGCCAGATGACAGATTGTGTGTGTGTGTGTGTGGTGAGAGAAAGAGAACTGAGAGAGCTGAGATGACAATCTGAACCTTCATAACAGCCAGGAATGATTTCAATCAAACCTGTGAAGGAGGTCAACCATCCATCTACACCTTCACTCTTTATGTTTGACAACAGGTGACACAATCATTGATAGCTACGCATTAACAGAAGCCATTATATCATTATGTTGGTTTGACTGCACTCAGAGCCATTTAACTGTGAGGCAAATTAAATTAGTGCAGACTCTAAACAGGCCAATGCAATAAAGCAACGTTTCATACATGCTCTCTGATTCCATTAGAAGCCCATAAACTATCTGTTATTTGTGTGCTGTAGCTGCATTGCTGGTCCTGCTTGTAACAGAGGAGATGATATGATCCATGCCTGGCCTAACTACAGTTCAGCATCTGCTGATAAAAACTGAACAGTTCAGCTGGCTGCAAATCATCAGCTCATCTCCAAATAATCGTATAATCTTACTCACCACAAATCAAAACGAATTACACAACTCAGTTTCAGTGAAATAGACTCCAGATTGGCAGTGCCCTGATTACAGCCCGACTAAAAAGGTCCTGCTATCTGTGAATTAGCAGCTTGTTGTTAAGAAAAATAATAATAAAAAAATGTGTTTAATAAAAAAACATAGATTTTGTTCTTGCTGTGTCATTTTGCGAAAATAATTATGGTGTTATATATTTTAAACCATTTAATGAGCCTTAAAAAAATGTAACTGGAGCTGTTGCTCAGAACTACACAGAGATAATTGCTTAGTTCTTGTTCCAGGTCCTTGGCAGCTCTGGTCATTTATCATTATTAAGCACCTGGGCACACAACTGCAAGACTTTTGGTTTCCCTGGCAATGAGCAAGCTAAATCCTGATCTGCTACTTCAGGTGGAAGTGAGTCAACAGTGCTTTTTTACAAATCGCCCCCGTACCATGCCTACCATGAGTTTGTTGTAGAGTAGGGAAATAAAAAAGAAGCTTAGAGACAGTTGACAGTGTCCTGCCATTGACAACAAGCTTTTTCTCCACAGGTCAAAGACTCATTGACTTTAGCTGCCTATTGCAAATGCTTATCTGTGATAAATATAAGATTCTTTCATTCATCCAGGAAAACACAAGAGAGCACCGTTGCTCTTTTGCAGCAATACACTGCCTCACATCTGGGAGCTGTTGAGACAGCAGCCTCTTTACTGGTACAGCTGATAAGCTGCACTGGAGAAAGGGACAGCCACTTTATGATTGGACTGATGACCTTCTGAGTTACAATCCCTTCAATCTCTTGAGTCTAAACTGCTACTGTGCTGACTGGAGATAACACAAACTTTCCATAGGGTCCAGTAAGAAATGCATTAGTGTCATAATGATTAGTTGTTTAATGGATTCACTGGTTCTATTTTTTCAAATGTGAGAATTTGCTGGATTTTTTTTTTGATGTCTTTATAAACTGAATTGTTGATTTGTCTAAAAATAGAAAAATGTCACCTTAGATTCTAGAATATGTGTGACACACACACACACACACTGTTTTGTCATTTAATAAACATTTTCCGTTATAACAAAAGATATTAACAATTAAGGAATTAACACTACTGATTGCTTAAATTTATGAAATGTTTCAGTTTTTCACTGAATAATTAAAATTTCTTAAATAAATGTTAAACTAACAACCAAACTTATTATACTTCTATAAAATCGCCTCTGAGCTGGACACCATCCAAACACTAGGTGTGGTTCTTACTCACACATTTTGCTGAGTGGACAGATGGGTGTGAGTCCTGGCTGGGATTCTGGGGCTACAATATATAAAGTTGCAGTTGCTCTTAGGACTAAAAGGTTTTCAATGCTGAGTTTCAGGACACTGGGGTCCAGGGAACAAACAGCATGGGACTTGTGATGTCATTCTAAATTACACATGTGGGCACATTCAAATCCTCCCAGTGAATGAGACTAATTAGAAGAAAAGAACATTTTAATGTGATGGATATAAACATCAACCATTCTTTAGCAAATATTATGTCTGGGATGACTATCATGAGAGCTATTTACGGTAAAACAGGCTGTTATACCTTAGTTACATTTTAAATCTGAATCCTCTGTACAAAATGCCAAGTCACCATGGTAACTGGGGATGCAACGCGCTCACTAAACGGTGATGGAGACAGAAGACAGAAGAAGATTCACCATGCGCGTCATCACGAGATTTATTATAACTGTTCATAAATTGGTGATTAAAATTTACAAGAAATATTGAAAAAGCCGGACATCCCGCGCGATTTTGTGAACCACAAAGCTTGGGCTACTACAGGTCACGTTGACGCTTATTATGTAACTACGCTGAATTACACTGGTGGCAATTACCAAGCGCTGACGAAATTGACACATACATGATATTTAAAGCAATTAAAGAGCCATACTCTTTGACTAATGTACTCTCGTTTCGCCAGATACGCCAGTAACCAACAACGTCGGTCCACAAAGTTGCATAACATTTCACTAATATATTCATTTTATGAAAACATTTAGTCATTAATACATTTTTTGAGAGGAAAGCCGTAACCAGTCTGAAATCATGTTTCATTCGCTTAAATCTTGGGCTACAATTCCGCCAGTCCACCATAACCATATCTGCCATCTAACAATAAATCTGGGGACAGGATGGTTGGATGTGCGCCTACCTGTCCGCACGTTGAAGGAGAGCCGGGCTTCAACGAGATATGGGGTATCGCTCTTGGAGCGGAGTCTCCTTATCGGTCGGCGGTCTGTGCGGCTGTCTGGGGTGTTCGCCATCAATTTGAACCAGTGTCCAGTGATGTATCCTGGCCGACTGGGGCAGACGCAGAGCCACGGCCACTCACACACCGAGAGGTAGCTATTGATGGAGAGGAGGGAGTACACGGCGAGAGAGAGAGAGAGAGAGAGAGAGACAGTGAGAGAGAGAGAGAGAGAGAGAGTGAGTGAGAGAGAGAGAGAGAGAGGGGGGGTATTGAGAGAGAG